>ML780255.1:1505370-1520769 GCA_009831015.1 Picea engelmannii
TATATATATATATATATATATATATATATATATATATATATACATACATATTCAAAAAATAAAATTAAATAACATTAAAACAATGTACCTATGTCCTATGGCTCGCCCTCAGAAGGGATGATGACATTTGGATCATCAGTGAAGTCGATTCTGGCATAGGGGTAGTACTTGATAAAGGGAGTTTGCCACTCACACTATCTAAACAAGTCATCGCCATATGGATTGGACATTTCTCCACCTCCTAGTCAAGATATCATCTCGATCCATCAAACCATGTATGTCCATGGTCACAAGTGTCCTCGTATGTATGTCCTCTGGCTCATCATAGCAACCCGCTCAAAGAATAAAGTGCATAGGATGTTTCTAAAGCCAAAGTTCTTTGTCTTCCTAAGCTTGCAATCAGTGAGTTGTGATTTCATGCAATTGAGCATTGTTTTACTCCAGTCATGCATCGTGGGTCTTAATAATTCAACCCCATTCTGCATTTGTGCCCACAATCCCAAGTGAAAAGAGTTGGATCCCATGATCTGAACCATAGTATATAGGATGACTCAGAGACTCAAGTTGGTTATCTTTTTTATAGGTACTTGAGATCCACTTTTCTCAGTGTCGGCATCGTAGTACTCATTAATGTAGTGATTGACACTCCTCCCACCTTCTCCATGAGTTTGGAGGTTTGGCACTTCCCCTCTCCTAGAAAAACTTGTAATGAAGTAAATGGATTCCATAGTGATGGTCAGTGATTTCCCAACAAGCATAAATGCCTTGACATCAGGGTGCCAATATTCAATCAAGATATTCAATAATCTCCTTTGGGGCTTCATGCCACCAATTTGAAAACATTATATATGCCACATGCACATAGATCTTGTTTTGCATCACCATCATCGAATATTTCTTGGTCCACCTCCTCATGTTCATATTCTCTCCAGTGAGAAAACATCCTACCCAATTTCCAAGAAATTTTTGAGTGATCATTTCTTTTTTCAAAAATATCCTTGGGCATCCATGGACTCTAGTTAGAACAAGCGCCAATATCCATGACTGGTGTTTCCACTAGCTGTGGATATCTGCAGGTTTCCTTAAGGAATCTCGTGGATGTGCATAGATGATTTGAAAAAGAGAGGCTTAAGCCCCATTTTTTTTTATGAAAATGGATAAATAATGAATGGAAATGCAAGGTAGGGTGTAGATACTTACCTAGTCCAAGTGGCAAGAGGTTTCATTTCTCCAATATCTGCAGATTTTTGTTTGGGATTTCAAGATTTTTGGCTACTTTGGTTATTTTTTGGGTAAAATGGTAATAATGGCTTGGTAAATGGGTAAATAAACCAATATTTATTAAAATTGTAAAAATACGCTTCCTATAGTTTTGATATTTTTCCATGATTTCAACTAATGGTTAGTCTCTTGTAGTCTTGTGGTTTCTTTTGTAGGTCTTAGGATATATTTTGGACAATTTTGGTTTCTTCCCGTCGATTGGTCAAGTCATTTACAAGGCTCTGGGTAGGTAATTTTATCGTCACTAGAATTTAGGGTAGGGTGCATTCACTTGAAATGTTTCATTATTAGTTGTCATTTCTGCTTAAACCTAGGGTCGACCCCATTAACAAGTGATGCAACCTTATCATTTTCTAAAAAACATCATTTTTTTATGGTAAAGCCTACCTTCCATGGGAGATTTCGTTTAGAATACCCTTGTATTATGGTGCTTATGCTGCAATATTGTTCCTTAGGCTCGAGAGTCCTAGTTAGTCCCACCATGAGTTTGTGTTTGAAATTCATGCTTCTTACTCACTCTTATTCTAGATATTACCCGCGAGACTCCCTCCCTTATATGTTTCTCACAACAACATGACATATTCCATATTTAATCTCTTTTTAGACTCCTTAAATATGAAAATATGGCCAAGTGATATTGTCTCTTCCACACTCATAAAATGGATTTGAAGATACTTCTTTTCGATATAAGTTTAACCCTTTTCTGGACCAAACATACTATTTACGATAAAGGAATACTCTGGTCCAATATTGGATATAAGAGTTCTCCTTGGTATTATTCGTTTTCGGTCTGTGGAGACTAAACTTACGAAAAAGACCACCATGGGAGGTTTACTTCCTAAATTTGAGTTGTAATTGCATTGCATATGGACTTATCACTCTTTTAGGCCTAATGTTGGCTTCAACAAGCTATTGTTGAACCCATTAATTATGCATTCCTACCAGTTCCCATCCCTTCAATTTATGCCTCTGCAACTCAACACCTTATCCTTGGAGGAAACATTCCCTTAACATGCTTATCCTGCACATGCTTTCCTTGCATTGAGCATAGGTATATTCCTTGCACTTTGGAACTATTTTAATTACCTAAGACACTTGTTTCCTCCACTGTACTATAGCATTCTTTTATTATTTTTCAATCTTTAATAATATGAAAAATACCAAAAAAAATAAAAAATAAAAAAATTAAGGTGGGAAAGCATTCATCTCTTGTGTTGATAGTCATTTTGTCACACTTGAACAAAGAACAATCTTGATTCAGAGTCTCATCATTTTTGGTCTAGTATGGCTTTAAGGAGAATCTTTCTTGTTTTGAGTTTTATCTCCCCCGGTTATTTAATCTTCCAACTATGTAGAGTGTTTGTTGATTCCTCCTGTATCAAAAATTTATCCCACTATATATTCTATGCTTCCTAAGTCACATAATGTGTCATGCATCGATTCAAGGGAGAGTTTCAACCTGAGTCGACCATTCTACAGATAGTTCCTGACCTTACAATTCATAATTCTAGAGTCGTTCAAGTCAATATCATCATCACAAGTATCTGTCTCTTCATCTGATCTATTCCAAATATTTGGCATTTTCCGTCCCTCATGTTGGATGATGGAGGATGCCTCAATTCCTTCCTTCCAACAAATATCTTCCCATCAACTTTTATGCATCTTTCTTTGGGATAGAGAACTAGAGTCATATTTTATACCTTGGGGCTTGCAGTCATCAATGCTAGGTTCCCTCACTATTGACACTGGGAATCCATCAATGTCCTCTGCTCGATAGATTCTACCAGGTGTTCGACGCCATCTCATTCATTCACACCTGTTATATTGTACCATGATACCTTGATGCCCATTATCATCATTGGTGGTATGTCTCATGTTTGTTAACAGTATAAATCAATGACCGATAAACAAATGATGTCTCATTATGTTTTACATTGACTCATTTATTCACATAGTATAGGCATGTGTCATGATAGATCGTAGTGAATACTTCAGGTGAAATATGAGCACCACATATTTTTTTCTCCTTCCCAACCCATATGGTTCCACCTCACAAACATTGCTACTTGCATAGGATTATCTTGTTCATTCCATTGGTCTTAGATATCCTATGTACTTGATCTTGAGACACAACTCCACTGTGTATTTTTCATGGACATTCTTGGTACTTCATTTATATCAAATGGAACCACTATGTACTATTTTTGTCCATGGAATTTAGCTATACTTAATATATGACATGGCTCTCCAATGTACATGATTTGGCATAAATGCTTATATCACTCATGATCATTAGTATGCCCAACTTGGGAAGAGAATACTCTTCATTGACGTCTGTTGATGGTTTTTTTATGGGATCATTTGTTTGGAGACCTTCATGGGTTACTTCAATGCACCCTCACCTCTCAAATTTTATAATGTATTTCGGCCATTATTTTTCCCCTTTGACCTCACACATTAAGGGGCATATATTATAACACAAAATGACACACCTATGCATTTTTTGTTGTTGGGCCCTTCATTTTGATGAACAAAAGTTGCACAAGTTATTTCAGAGCTTTGTTTTGGTGTACAGAAGTTATGAAAGATGTTTTGGAGCCAGACAACCAACCAAAGGAAGGAATAGAAAGAGGAGAAAAGGGAATGCACAACTGGAAATAGTTAGAACAAAAAACAATTGGAAGAATAGCGCAACATCAGTTTTGAAGAAAGAGGTTGCAACTGAATCAAGAAGAAGAGAGAATTCTCAGGTTCTCAACCAACAAGCCTGGATCATGTTACATATATGGGATCAATATGAATGTAATGGAGGTGAAAGAGGGCCTTGGTTAAGTTTAGGCAGGTTGGGAAAGGTTGAGTCCAAGTCTGAGTCTAATTCTACTTACGATTGTTGTTAGATAAGTTGAATCCTGAGATTTCGGTTGGGAAACAGACTGATAATGTAATAGAGTCATGTATTATTGTAGGGTTGGATTGAGAAAGGGGCTTATATAACCTTTTCTCACACTGGTGGAGAAGCACTTGTTGATTATATTTGGTATGACCATTTGTATATGTGAATCAAGTTGATCATGTATTCTAAGAAGAGACCTATTAAATAATAATATAGTTGGAGACCCAATTAAAAAAAGAAAATATCTTGTGTACTTAGACTTCGAATTCTATTGAATGTTATGTCGTGTTATCTTTTATGTCTGTATTCTTAAAAGATTATAGATTTCATGTGAATGTTGATGCAAATTTGTTTCTCCATTCTCAGTTAGGAAATGTCCATGACTGCAACATGTCTAAACTATCTTGCACAGGAATAATATGAATATTAATTCTTCGGGGATATGTTTGAGTATTATCCTTACCCTTCCCTCTCCTATTCATCTCGGCTGCAATTCGGGTGAGACTTCTTCCCTCCCAGGAAGATGAAAATTCTAGTGCACTATAGTACATTGATATCTTTTGTTGGTAACTTGAAGAGGACCCTAGTATGATCACTTTGCACCAACAAAATGGTTTCATTGTTGGGACCATGTGCTTTAAAATCGAACCTGTAAGGAGAATTCTTCTCCGGATCTATAGATCTGATATTCAGAAATGGTGGGAATGAAATTGTGATGCCTTGATATGGAAGGAAGTGAAGTTGGGAGGTAAAAGCATGAATGCTACAAGTTATTTTGTCTTTTATTTAGAAATATCGAATGACCAGTATGAGATATTCTAGGTAAAATTATTGGAAAATATATTCCATTGGGTATATTAGCTGCAGGAAGCTATAGAATTCAAATAACATGTCAATAAGACATGTACTTGTGGCACAGAGAATATTGTAGCACTTCATCGGTTGGATCACCAGATTACGCGAGTAGTCTATTTCTGGGTTAACACGACTCTAGAAGGGTATATCATTGAATTCGCAGGTGAGAATCACCAATATTTTTCATGGGAAGAAGAAATTTTCAATAAAGGTGCATGTGGGAGATTGTTGAGGTAAATTCCCTTTTGGCTCAAACCATTCTTGATGGATGAGGGGATGTTGACTATGCCCTTAACTGAGATGGTAGCCTAGACACCTGCGCTTAGGGTAGGGTGACTTTGTGGTAGGATAATGAAATAAGAAGGGGAAATGGTTATTTGAAAGATGGGGAATCAGAAAGAAAAACATAAGAAACGAGCGAGCCTTGAGGAGAGCCAACATAGTTGAGAAATGGTGGTGTGGAAAGGTAAAGAGAGAAACAAAGTAGTTTGAGGTGTTGTGGAAATAAATTGAATCAAGAGGAACAAATGAAAGAAAGAAGGAATAGTTGAGGAAGGTAACAAGATAAGAAAGATTGTCCAGTCTAAGATTACATCATAGAAAAGTGTAGAGAGAAAATAGTCCCTAAGTGGGTTGACAAGAAGAGGAGTGTGTAGAATCAATGGAAGATGAAGCAGGTTTGGATCTTGCAAATAACTAAGAAGATCCATCCCCAATATCAGAAAATATCAGGAATAAGACTAAGAAGGTTTCTCGAGAGGAAGAAAATGAGACCCCAGAAATCAAAGAAACCTGCCCAAAAGTCAGTGGAACCAACCCTGAATAACTTGTTCCCCAGGTTCCCTCTATAGATATGGTAAGCTCTATACCGCAAACTTATGTTATTTATATTCCAATGCATTCAATCAGTGAGTCACAATATTTAAGTGTAAACAATGGGAGAATATTGGAATTGCCTAGAATATCACAACCAGGGTCGTTAGGTTTCATTTTAATAGGAACAGTAAGACCTGGAATGGTTGGAAATATGGGAGGTTCAATCGCCCGATACCCAAAATTCTTGGGTAAAGGGGACGAGGATGTAGATCAAGATTGGTTCCTATGTGAAGCTATCAGTATATACAGATGAACTCTCGATGAAAACAAGTTAGTAGAATTTTAGACTACCTTGAGGGGTCGTGCCCTCAAGTGGTACATGAAGGCTATTGAATCAGGGGTGTAAGGACAAGCTTCACCCTTTCCCAAGTTCTTATGAAGTTCATCGTCTAATTAAAATTACCTCATTCAGAGCAACAAGATCTCTCTAATTTGTAGGAGATTCAACAAAGGGAAGGAGAATCTGCCTAGGAGTATAGTCAGAAATTTAAAGAGATTATTGGGAGGTTAGTCAATCCAATTCACGAATATCACCAAAGGGAATGGTATATCCATGGATTAATACCTATGACAAGAATTACTCTAACACAAAAATGGATAACCACCTTAACAGACACCTTGTAATAGTCGATAAAGATCGAAGCCATGGAAGGATATCTGGGGAGTCTGAGAGTGACCAAACCTCTACTGGATGAAAATTTGTCACAACTCCAGGGAAAAATATCAACACTAATGGAGAATATTAAATAATTAACTATATCAAGACCAAGATGACCTCAAGTTTGGTGCACATGATGTTACATAGAGGGGCATCTGGAAAATCAATTGTCATGCATGAGGCGAATGGGAACTCCTCAAAATCCAATGGGGCCCTCTCCAGTACCAACATGAGGAATTGGGCAAGTATCTGTGACTCCACCATTCCATGCACTAGTGCTATACCATGCCTTTCCAGGCACTCAAAAATATCATCCAGCTGAATATTATGAGATTTTTCGAACAGATGGGCATGCGTCGAGGTAGTGTCCTATCATTCAAAAATATACTACCTCTCCCAATACAATACATTGTGAGTTCTACATATATAAAACATATGATATGAATCAATGTAGATCACTAGACGTGCTTGCCGACAGATTAGATTAGACATCATTAAGAATAAACGAAACCCCCCAAGGACCTGAAAGAGTCTAGGGAGGTGGGGGTGGAGGTGGATGTAGAGGAGGAAGAAATGGGGGAAGACAACCATGGTTCTCTCACTATATAACTAACAAGAATGCAACTAAAGACTTCCTAGAACTGATCATGAAATGGGAATATTGGTTTCATCAATGAAGAGCTAACTTCATAGGATCAAAATTAAGAAAGTAAATCAAGGGAAAACTACCTAAGATCAACATCATCACTCACAGAGGAGAAACAAATGGGGCAGAAGCAGACAGTCAACCGAAGATTCAGAAAGCAGCTCCCAAGGATGACATGTATGACCCTTTGAAACAAAAAATGCTCTTCAAATATGCAATAGAAATATTTAAGAGTATCTATGCTCCATAAAGAGTGGATAATTCCCCTAAAGACACCTTTCAAACTATACTTGTGCAATCCCCTACCTCACCACCTGCACCTAGAAACCTTGTAATTCCAAAGAGACACATTGAGCAGTCCCAAAACCTAATCAATATCTGGTTTCAAATGTTCTTTGATATCCTCAGGGATGACCAACTCATGGAGAAGTTGTGAAACACCTTGTACCTAATACTGGGAAATGAGGGAACCTCAAAATCCATCATAACGATGAACCTCCCTTAGAAGAGTACCCAGAGAATACAAAGAAGAAAGGTGCGAACAAGAAAATAATTTAGGTTAGAAACCCAAGTAGATGATTTTGAAATTAAATATGGCATGCTAGATTTTGGATCCGATGTCAACATCCTACTCAAAAAGAACTGGGAATCTTTGGGAAAACCTCAATTAGTGTATTCCCCCATCCATTTGAGAATGGAAAACCAATACTTCATTTTCGCAATAGGAAGGATGGAAAATGTAGAAATAGATGTTGCGAGAGTTAAAACCACAAACAATTTTGAAGTAATTGAAATCATGGGAGATAAGGATCCCTACCCTGCTCTACTCAGAATTGATTGGGAATATGGAAATTATTCTATCATTGATATAAAGAAGGAAACCATGACGTTTGAAGTGGATGGGATAAAAGTGGTTCTACTCTTAGATCTGTATTTAGGGCCTAGATACACTAATTCGGTGGAAAACATTATGGGATCATGACCAATTACACACCATAATAGCAAGAACGAGACCAAATTATATAAATCCCACTCCAAATGGATCGGTAATTTGGAGAAGAATACAGTCTGATGATGAGGATTCATAATTGGCATTTGACAGTTGGTAGCAATGCTCATACAAATTATTCTCAAGATGACGTGCAACTATCAAAGAAACTAGATGGATTGGAAGTAAGGTCAGGGAACACCCAACATATGATGGTACCTTAGAGGTATAAAGTTTTCTTACCATCATGGAAGAGAAAATAATGGTATATCAAAGGATCTCAGTTCTTGATTTAGCCATGCAGGATACCCTTGCTAGATGGTGGGCCACACACAGAGCCATGATTATGGAGTGGGAAGATGCAAAGCAAGCCAGATGATGTCGATTCCAATGTAGGGATCAACTGAAAGAAGAGATGCATATATATTTTCAAGATGTGCAACTTTTCGATGGACATTCTAACCCCAAAGTTCATATTGAGAATTGTTTAAAATAGTGGCGAGTTGCAGAAGTACCCTCTCACCTATGGTTTCAGGTATTTCTCCACTCGCTGGGTCCGATCCCAAAATCCTATTACATACATGAAGAGACAATAAGACAAGCAATTTGTTGGCATACCTTAAAAGAATAGTTTTGCAAGGACTTCTCCTTCACAAGTAAGTACCCTAAGCTCAGCAGAGTCCTTCAAAGAATCCAAGAGATGATTTTTAATAACATTTGTAAACAGAGACCAAACCCACTAGTATGTGCTAACCATGTTCAATTGCTTCAGTCTAGTCTTAGTCACGAATATGATAAGATACCTATAGATTTTTGTAAATTTGATAAAGACCTAGAAAAAACTGATGACTTAGAAGAACTCAAAAACTTAACTATTAAAGAAATGAAAGGTAGTAGAGAGATTCAGGATACTATACCTAGTCACACCTGTAGCTCCTATAACCATCCACTAAGTTTTTGGAAAGTTAATATA
Source organism: Picea engelmannii (assembly GCA_009831015.1). Lineage (NCBI taxonomy): Eukaryota > Viridiplantae > Streptophyta > Pinopsida > Pinales > Pinaceae > Picea > Picea engelmannii. The sequence continues at coordinate 1,514,541 of ML780255.1, forward strand.
GGGAGTACAAAGCATCCTAAGATAGCTTCCATATGAGTTTACTGGGATGAATAGGCTATGAGTGAAGTCCACATCTTGTTGTGGGACTATGAAGACCTGTTCCCAAAAACATTCTCGGAACTAAAAGGTATAAATGGAGCCATGGGAGAAATGAAGATCAAGTTAAAACCCGACTCAAAACCTGTGAAGCATAGACCATACCACCTTAATCCTAAAATAAAAGAGAAGGCCAAGAAGGAAGTATACAAAATGCTTGCGACAAGGCTTATTTTTTCGATCAAAGAAGCAGAGTGGGTTATCCCCATAGTTATACAGAGAAATAAGGATACAAAAGACATTCAGGTCTATGTGGACTACAAAAGTCTAAATTCTCCATGTTTGCATGGTACGTTTCTGACACATTTCAGTGATGAAGTGTTAGATCAGGTTGTGGGAAAATAATATTATTTGTTTACAGAAGGATTCTTAGGATATCACCAATTCATAATTTCATAGGAAGACAAGAAGAACACCGCACTCATAACTTAATGGGGGTCATTCACATACAACGTAATTCGCTTTGGCTTAAATAATTCCCCTACAGTGTTCTCCCAGATTGTGATAGAAAAATTTTAGGAGTTCATCCACAACTTTGTAGAGGTCTACATGGACGATTGGACAATATACAACCTACTAAAGAAACATCTAGGGATACTCCAATTAATGTTTGATATATGTTAGGAATTACAGATATCTTTGAACCTAAGGAAGTGCATCTTATGTGTACCACATGGAAATATTCTAGGCCATATTGTATGCCGAGAAGGAGTCCTAGTATACCTAGCTAAAGTTGTGGTCATTCTGAGCATGCTTCCACCTACAAGTGCTAAAAAAAATTTCTCAACATTGGGACATACAAGTTATTACCGCAGGTTCATCAGAAGATATGCAACGATCACCACACCTTTAGAAAAGTTGTTGAAGAAGTATGAAATATTTCGGTGGACACAAGAATGTGACAAAGAGTTCGACATCCTCAAAGAAAATATAATTACTACACCTATATTTATATTACCCAATTGGGAAATTGAATTCCATGTACATGTGGACGCATTAGGAATCACCCTGGGAGCCATATTAGTGCAATCAGGGGAAGAAAATATGGACCACCCTATCTATTTTGCCAACAGAAATATTTTGGATACTGAACGCAAATACACAAACACCGAAAGGGAAGGTCTAGCTATGATTTATGCATTACAAAATTTTAGACACTATTTGTTAGGATCTCATTTAAATTTTTTTACTGACCACTCTCCCTTGAAATACCTAGTCAATAAACCAATCCTTGAAGGAAGGATTTGTAGGTGGCTACTTCTCTCTTAGGAGTTTTCATTTAAAGTAATTTTCAAACCTAGAAGATGAAACATAGGTCCAGATCACCTTTCCAAGCTGGAATCAAGGGAAAGTGGTGGAGAAGTGGATGATCAACTCCTAGATGCGGACCTATTCCGAATTGAGGCCATCCCAGAGTATCTTGAAGATATTGTTGTCTTTCTCAGTACAAGGAACTTCCCAAAAACTTACTTTGCAACACAAAAATGACATATGGTGGTTCGAGAAGCAGACTACCAACTTATTGCAGGACAACTTTACAAATTGGGACTAGAAAACATCCTCAGAAGATGTGTCTTGAGCCACAAAAGGCAAGATATGTTGTGGGGATGCCACATTACAGTTGCGGGATGACATGTTGGAGGTAAAGCTACCACAAAAAATGTTCTTCAAGCTAGATTATGGTGGGATAATTTATTTAAAGACACTAAATATTATGCTAGATCTTGTGACACTTTCCAAAGAGTAGGGAATCCATCAGGCATAGATGAATTACCCCTTCAGCCAGTTAGAGAACTTCATGCATTTGAGAAGTGGGTTGTTGACTTTATTCGACCAATCAACCCACAGAATATGAATTTAAAGGCTAGATACATCATTACCGCAACATATTACCTCACGATATGGGCTGAAGAAAAGGCAGTGTAATATTGTTTGACATATACAACTGTTAGATTCATTTTTGAAAATGTCATTACGTGATTTGGAAGCCTTAGAATCCTGACCAATGATCAAGGTAGTCACATTATCAGCAACAAAATCACAAATTTGATGAAATAATTCCTTATATAGAACCATAATAACAGTCCCTATCATCCACAAGCTAACGATACAGTGGATGAATTCAATATGATTATGGAAAGAGGACTGAAAAAAGTATGTTGCGCAAATAGGGAAGACTCAGATGATAGAGTTCCAATAGTCTTGTGGGATTACATGACTACACAGGTATACCCCATTTTAGTTTGTTTATGGGAAGGAATCTCTTGTACCTGAAGATTTTATCACCCATAGTCTCTATATAGCATAGGATACACAAATGACAGATCATGAATCGGTTGCATAAAGGATTGGAGACTTGCAGGAACTTGAGGAAGCGATATTTTTAGTAGATTTTCATCAGTCAGTTGAGAAAGCTAGACATAAATATTGTCATGACAGGCACATTAAGTCCAAAATATTTTCACAAGGGGATAAGGTACTACTCTACAAAATCTGGTATTAGAAGCATCCAGGCAAGTTTCACATGCATTGGTTGGGTTCATTCATAGTTCTGAAAATCCAACACTCTGGTGTAGTCAAGCTAGTGCAACTTGACGGTATCCTTCAACTAGGTTGGGTGAATGGCACCCTCCTGAAGCCCTACATTTCTCATGTTTGAACAAAAGGACTATTTCTCCAGTCTAAGGGATCTTGTATAGTGGTTATATTTTTATTTTGTATAATTTATTTAATACATATAATAACATCGAAGTGTGAGTAGTGGTGCCACGACATATGTTTTTTTCAGTCTAAGTCTTGATTTGTGAAAAAATGCTTACTCATCCACACAGGGTCAGATGAGTCACCATTACATTAAATGAGGTCATTAAACATGACGAAGACCCTCATTGTGGTCGGGTTGGGGGGGGTGGGGGATCTAAACTATTTCATAGCCCACCTACCATTCGCATCATGTCTAGTCATACCCTTTATGGTAACTATAGTAACCTATCAGAACATTCTATCAAACCATAAATGCGTGATACGTGTGGATTCCCTCAATATCCCCACTGACATTCTCAACCATTAAAATGGTAATCCCCTCAAGTCGACCATGCTCCTGTCATTCTATTCATTAAATCCAAGATCACCTTAGGGATTTTAAACCGTTATCAGTCTCTTCGGATGCCTGAGCCTAATATTATGTCTCTTACCTAATTAAGAGTGTCTTTATGAGTGCCTACAGGGCTCTCTAGTTATCCTATTTATAATATCTTATGAACCCAAGGCGCGAGAATCATTGTTTATTTCAGCTACCCTATTTTGTTGATCTATATGCACCCTAGCCCACTCTGAAAGGTCCTTTAGTCCCCAGTAGAAATCCTGACCCCGAACTCATCTAGTTTAACAACGCTCCAGATACAACATGCCGACAATAGCAGGAGGTTGAAGTTAGACACCCAAAGAGGAAATTCCAGATGAACTATATGATCCCAGGGTTGAGGTCATGGGCAATGTCAAGGGAAAGGTCGATCAAGAAAAAATCCTCAACCTCGACTTGACTGACCAAGTACAATTTCCTCAAATGAATATTAGTGTGTTTTGGGACTTGGATGTAGACTCAATGGGGGGTATGCAGTTTTTACCAATACCAGACTTCATAAATTTGTTCAATTTCACTATTATGCACCTCAGGGATCTACCAATCTTTCAGACCACTGGTGAGTTTGTGTGGTGCATCAAATTTATGATCAGTTGGGTGCACGACAAGAGCTTATGGATCGACAAAAGATACCCAATTCATTCATAGGACATCCAACAACTCATTGGATTGTCCCTAGAGGGTGAGGATGTGTCTAAGGGATTCCAAGGCCCGAGAAAGGATGGGAAAAAGAAGGGAAAAATCAGCTTATATGAGAAATTCCACACCCAAAGGGGAGGGAACACAATGAATATTTAGTTGATTCTACCAGAGATGGTCCAGACAACATGTTATGTTATTGCAGGTAAGGTCATGCACTCCTACTATAACAGAGAATGCACTTTATATGCTCTCTTAGTAGAGGACTTTTTCACAAATGGAATAGTGTCTAACTGGTGTAGATACTTATTAGAGGAACTCCTCATTGCATGTGAGAAATCTTAGGAGAAAGGAGGAACCTTTGCCTATGGCTACCTGCTCATATACTTTGCAATGTGGAATTGGCATCCACCCACAGGAAGACAGTTGGCACCTAGAGACAAGGGGTGCCTCGCAAAAATGTTCGAACCTTGGCATACAAGGTCGGATTTTAAGAAAATGGAGTTCAACAACATGACATTCCTGATGTGGTATAACCAAATTATAGACACATCTCATTGGTTGCGCATACCACAGGAGCTATTGAATCTCAACACAAGGAATATATAATTTGGACTAAATCGCCCTTATACCTTTGTCTAGATGAGGCATGTGAAGCCCGAGGAATTCCACATAAGGTCGCTACCCTTTTACCTTGAGGAAGAAGCATTTGACAAAGAATTTGTGTCGTGGAACGATGTCAATCGCAACCCTTGCAAGTCAGTCATGCACTACCTTTTCCAACATATATCTTGAAGAGAAAGGGGTAGGATGAAGAAGCAGGGCTAAGTTTCAGCATAGCAAAGAAGAAACAGAAGGCTCAAATGCCGATAGATTCAGAAGAAGAAGAGGAAGAGAAATCCTTTCAGCTAAAGAAAGAGGAAGTTTCCACTATTTCCATAGCTTCCAAAATAGGCACTGTTATGAGGTAAGGACATTAACGAGATTCTAGATGTTGCGTTCATAGGAGATGTCTCAATAAATAAATCTCAAAAAAGTACTTCCCCAGCCAAAGTCATAAATACATAGCCAATATCCACAGATTTACCTCATACCAGCGAAGCCACTCGTGCTTCCCAGACTGTGATTAATAGCATAGATCACTACTACATATTGTAAAAATTCCGATGTTTTATTTGCGACATTATGGACAAAATTGTCCATATTGTCGCAAAATAGAGGAAATTTATAAAAAAAAAAGTTCATGTTGCCTGATAACGTCGGTCTTGCCACGTTAACGTCGCTCTTGCCACATTTTCCACTGGAATGTCCCTCTTGCCACGTTTTCCACTGGAACGTCTCTCTTGCCACGTTTGTGAAGATGTATGTCGCAATTGCCACGTTAACGTCGGTCTTGCCACGTTAACGTCGCTCTTGCCATGTTTTCCACTGGAACGTCGCTCTTGCCACGTTTTCCACTGGAACGTCACTCTTTCCATGTTTCTGAAGATGTATGTCGCAATTGCCACGTTAACGTCAGTCTTGCCACGTTAACATCGCTCTTGCCACGTTTTCCACTGGAATGTCTCTCTTTCCACGTTTGTGAAGATGTATGTCGCAATTGCCACGTTAACGTCGGTCTTGCCATGTTAACGTCGCTCTTTCCACGTTTTCCACTGGAACGTCTCTCTTGCCACGTTTGTGAAAATGTATGTCGCAATTGCGACGTTTGCGAAACTAGGTTTTCCCCTCCAACGGTCACCTTAGTATGTTCACCAAGTCAAAATACCAATGGTCACTTAGGACTTTTTTACGTCGGAATTGCGACGTTACAAAATCTATAAATATGTTGCATTTGACGGATGTTGTGACAAGTTTTCTATAATAAAGACACTTCAAAAAGGGTTTGCGGGTCTTCTCAGCGAACAAAAAATAGATATTAGTTTCAGTATAAGTCTGTGGGGAAGAATGTCAGAAAACATTAGAGCTGGGAAAAGAATTAAAGAGGGTGAAAAGGGTGACGGTAAATGTTATTGCCCTTGCAAAAATTGTTGTACTAGATGTCCCGAAAGAGTTTTAATAGCAACAGCTACAAAACATTGTAGAAAATATGGGCACATGGACGGGGAATCAAATGAATATCGTCCGATGGTATGTATATTCATTATCTATTTTAATATTTATTATATTCTCAAATTTTATAATGTTTTATACATGCACTAATGTTTCGTGATTGTTTGTAATTATAAAGTTAGATTTGCCCCCTAACTTTATGCACAAAGCACCAAGTAGTAGCAGAAATGATGTTGTAGTACAAGATGAAGAACTTGAAGCAGATAATGAAGATCAAGTTAATGATTCCATGGAAGTAGA
>ML780256.1:0-28400 GCA_009831015.1 Picea engelmannii
GATTGTTTCTGGTATATTAGTCATTCCTCTTAGTTCATACTACCTCTTTCCATTTTAGATATGTTGTGAGGATTTTAAATGCAAAAAGGGTTTATGGGTCGAACTCATCAGTGACAATATTACCACATGCAAAAATTTGATCTAGGTGCAAACCTGAACTTGTTTTGAATGTTTATTGGTGTCAATTTTTTGGTTTGCTGAGGGAAACAACACATTTCGAGCTCATTATTGATATTCCTCTCTGTCAAAATAATTTGGTTGCACGCCATTTGTTCCCCTTCTTGGCTATAGAGTCAAACCCATTGATTTATTTTGGGTTACATGTGGGAGTTTTTTGGCTTTTTTCATACAACATTCTCAGTATTTAAAGCATGATTTGGAGGTTTTAGCCGACCCTAGTCAAAGATAAATAATGATTAGTTTGGTAATGTGGGAAAGTTTAAACGAAACACATAGCTAAAAGATAACTTGGTTAAAAACTTAAGAGTGTTTTTATGTAGACTTTCACATTATTCCCTCATTTTATTTATCATTTTCATAAATTTATTCCCTTTGTCTTTTTATCTTAGTCATATATATTTTCATTTCCATGTTCCTTTTCCCCTTGTTTATGTAATAAAAGGATATGTTGAATTTCTCATACACAAAGAAGTATACAAAAAATCTTTTAAAGAGGATTTAATAGTTGAAGTTTAAGATGGAACTGTTGCAAACCCATTGTTTATGGCCATCATACTCCTCTGATAGCTCTCGATAATGCATGGTATAATTGGATAGCTTGGCATATTTTGAGTGGGCATGTTAATTTGGTTGCTACAAACTTTGTTCATACATAGTTTTGAAAACTTTGGCATGTCATATATTGTGAAGACAATAGTTTATGAGCATAGTGATTGACAAATGAAATAGCTTGGAAATTTTCTCAAAAGAGTTACTTGTTGTTTGATTGATAACATATTGGTTATGTAATGGAAAAAAATGACAAGTCTAAAAGACATGTACATGAATGTCGACTGCGTTTAAATTTTAAACATGAACTTTCATTCATTACTTTCATTATATGTCACTTTTTGCAAAACATACTCCCTTTACCATTTGTCCCAACCACACACACACACACACACACATATTCATACTTGTCCATGTTCATATGTTTAAAAAAAAAAGGATGTTCACATACAAAGAAAGTTTAATAAATATCTAGTTCTGACTTTTGAAAGTTGAAATGGAGAGATGGGCATTTGTTAAGTTTTGTATTTTCTTTCCTCTCCTACATTATCCCTATTCCATTTCTCCCTTTTATGCTTGAATTACTATGCTATTCTCAGAGCCATAATTAAATCATATTTAACAAATTTTGTAATGAATGTTTATTATGTTGTGTCTTGTATTATACTTCAAGGATTTTGGACTAATTGAAATGACAATGGTGAACTAGATGAGCTTCTTTAGCAAAGGGAGTAACATAGGAGGTAACGAAGGAAATATAGGGAGAAGAGGCATAATGTCAAATGGATTTTGGCAGAAAGGGAGGCATAAGAGAATGATATTTTCCATCCATTCCGATGTTGATTCATATGAATTTAATCAATTGGTGCAAATTGGTTATTTGAACCTTGGTAGACAGTCTGCTTTACCTCAAACCCCAGCTCCTCCTAGTGCACCTTTGCATCCACACCCCAACATTGTGGAATTTCTTGAGCCCCATGTCTATCTAGTTAATGATGGTTGGGAGAACAACCATGTAAACCCTCCTTCTAGTGTCGCTTAATGGCATGTTAATCCTCCTCCTCCTCCTCCTCCTCATATAACACCACTTATTGCATCAATTGCTTCCATGGCCCATTCTCCTCCTAAATATTATAGAGTGCCTCCCCATGACCTCCAGATGGATAAAGGAAAGAAACTCATTACCTCTCCTAGTACTGAGGCAACCCAATCATCCACTGTACATTCGAAACAACAATCAATAAAAGAAGAAAGTGGCAAAAGAGAATTTATCGTCAGTGACATGCATATGAAAATAGTTAAGCTTGACGAGAAAAAGTCTTATTATGTAGACTTTCTCAATATTAGACCAGATTTGTCTGAATGTAGAAAAGAAAGAGAAGAACTTTTCAAAAAGAAATACCCTCACCTTTTTTAATTTGTATCATGACATTGCTATTTTAAACATTTGATACTTTGTTTTGGATAGACAACAGACATATGATATTTCTTTTTGGAAACTTTAAATATCATATCATTTTGGTATTTTGGAAGATACAAGTGTTTCCTTATTTGGAATATTCTAGATGGGTGTTTTTATGTTGTGGGACCCCGCTTATTATTTAAATAGATATTACCATTATAATAAATAAAATTGTCTTCTTTTAAATAAAAGTTAATTAAATTTTTAAGCAAAAGGTAGTTGAACTACCTAACCACTTCAAGAAGATGTAGAAGAAAGAGAGCAAGAAAAAGAATGCCTTGAGAAAATAGAGAAGTAAAACTTCTTATAAGGTATGTTTTAGCCTCAAGTGAGATTATCATATGTTCATCCCATACCGAGTTTTCGTTAGAGCTGAATTATCTTGTTAACAACATGGTTATTCTGACAGTGGAAAATAAAATACTAGGAAGCATTGATTGGTGATATGCTCCAAGGTCGTTTATTTTCTTGAATGTTTGTTTGGTTTTAGTTAGAAGTTCTGAAGTCATTCAGTGCTAATTAATGTTAGTTTTGCAGAATTCAAAAACAATGAAGCACATGTAACTTGAATTGATCTAGCCTGGTCTTATATCCTAGTCTTTATTTTTTACATTAGATGTCCATGTATGAGTCAAATTACGTCTTGGACTTCCAAGAATTACACTGGTCCAAGTCCTCGCAAGGGCTTGAAGAGATATTCTTATATGTAACTAAGGATTGATATTAATAAAATGATTTACTGATTTCTTCTCACTTGTGGGACTATTTAAATATTGATTTTCATATTTTCTCTTTGTTTATCCACTTGCTTTATAATTCATTTACATCGCAAGTACATTCTTTTATTTTACTTTAAATTGTTTAATATTGAATAAAATACATAAATATTACACGCACATATACAATAGAATCCGATCCAAAATCCATATTTCTTTAGGTTTGATTGAGATTTTGACAGGCTATAAACTAGGGTTATAATCCCGCCTATCTTACCTAGCTTGAGGAGATTGGAAAATGTATGAGTAAGGATATTACGAGAGGGAAAGGGGATTACAACTTTGTTTGATTTTTCTATTTGGAATGATCTTGACAAGGATCGATGGCTGGGCTAGAAGTGCCTAACTCCCCCTTCCCATCTTACCTTGTTATTGATTGTCTTTTTCTCCAAACTTTGGGGTTATGATTCTGTGGATTAGTTAGTTTTAAAGGACAGAGGGCAGGGATCCAAAGGCTTTAGATATTTGTCTTAAAAGGGGTAAAACTTATGGCTCTTTTATTTTCCTTTCCTACCTAGTTCTTGAATCTGGAAGCGTATTTGAATTGGGGATGCTTTGTCAAAAATCAATACTCTCTATTGGATTATGGTTCATGGGAAGTTATTAACGATGGAGAACATTTAGAGGCATAGAATCGCCATGCCATCAAGATGTGTTCTATGCACCAATGCAGTTGAATTGTAGAGGCACTTGTTCTTTGAATGTCCTTACTCAAAACTAGTAGGGAATTTTTCCTTTGAATAAATTGCTTATAGAATGGTCCTGCCTAAATCCTGGAATGATATGTTTACTTTATGGCATAAAAAATATATTGGAAATTTCTTGAGCAAGCTAGTATTAAAAGGAGTGTGTCTTGGGATGGAAAAATTTATATGTTGGGATATTTGGCTTGCATGAAACAAGGCCATCTTTCAATAGATTAACAAAACTTCCAAAATAGTTGTTGATAAAGCTCATATACTATTGTTTGAAGCAATTCAAATTAAAGGGACACAAGGTCATAATATATGGATGCTAGAGCAAGAAGAGAGGTACTAAATAACATCCCCATTTTTAATCCTTGGTTTAGTGGTGTATAATGTGAGTACGATATATGGTCGTGAGTCCCGCTATGTAATATGTAAACATTGTATATCGTAATAATAAAATAAAATGTAACACCGGCTATAGATGGACATAGACAAAGTAATGGGGGCTAAGTTTCCACGAGATAGGGGAAGGTCTAAGATGGGGTACAAGGGGGAATTATTCACGTGTATTAGTCCCAACCCACTTCCTAAAATTATTATTGTGTATGAACCTTCTAATTTCCTCTTGAGTGTATCCAAGCACCAATCAATAAACACATGTAAGAGTGTTGGTGTGGAAAGTTACATCCCATGGTTATGATTGCATGGAGGCTGAGTACAATGAACATTAGACAATGTGAGAGTCAACATGCATGAGCAAAAGAGAAATTTGAATGGGTGGTGTATGTAGTTTTTACATGCAGTTTTTGGAGCAACAAGGGAGTGCAAAGTCTAGAGCTTGAAGGCAACCATAATGGGCATGTGTGGCATCTTGTTAGAGTTGTAAATTCACGAAGAAGTTGTTTTTTAGGCATGTAGAGTGAGATTACATGTGAGATATTACCCCGACAACAAGTGAGATTATTGGTACAAGATTTTTCTGTTGTAGCTAACATCCCCATAGTCCCCAGTAAGAGAGATTCCTAGCCAACTTTGCTCGATCCCTGGAGGGAAGTGGGAAGGATTGATGGACTGTGTGCATGGAAGGGGGATCCCATTCCTTGGGTTGTGCAGGTTGATGGGAAGAGAGCTGGAGTATTGGGATAGTTGTAGGAAAAATCAGCTCAATGTGGGTTATATTGGGTTTTGAGTGGACAACAGAGGCACCCCTTTCTTGTAGATTCATAGCCCCAACTTGGGGGTGATTTGTTATTGATATTTGGAGCAAAAAATATACAATTGAGTGGATCATATGTCCTCTTCCTCCGGTTGCACATTTGTTGATAAAATTTAAGTGTTTTTATCTATGTTTTTGTTCTTGTTTATGGGATTTATTTGCTATGCATAAGCTCTAAGTTTTAAGCATTTATATGTTGTCGTGTGAAAGTTAATTAAGCTGCATCTATGTTTTAAAAATGTTGTTAGTTGCATGGGAGTTTTTAACATGCATGCATTTGATTTAATTGGTATCGGAAAATTTTAAATTATTTGGTTTAGTAGTGGGGGCACTATAGAGTGGTATCAAAGCTTGTGGTTCAACACCATACGCATATAGGCCAAGGATTAGCACGAATTTGACAAATTTGTTGTTGTAGAGTTTTAATCTATGAAGAATTTGGGGAAAATTTGTGAAACCAAAGTGAAATACCCTAATTTCTAAGCAAATTCAAGTCAAATTTGCACTCATAAAAGTTGAGGAGATGATCAATGGCATAAATCTACAAGTTGCAGAGTTGAATTCGGCCTAGAAGGTAGAATTTTGTGTTTTATTGGTGACTAAGGAGTTAGTATAAGCAATGGACCAGATCACATTCAACTTGGCAATCAACGACAAATATTCATTTTGGATCGATTGAAATTTTCAAGTTTACCGAGGAAAATTTTGGAAAAATTATAATTTTGGGGGATTTTTGAAAAATTGATACGGATAATGACATGGACTGTACCCATGGCGTGGAATGGTAGGGTCCATGTTGGCAGTGTCGTGGTAGTAGAAGGCAAGGGTCATATAATGGATTTTGATGAATCAACAACTGAGATTGCATTTGATTTTGAGATCGATGACCGAGATTCATCCTAGATTTCGTTAAAAGCTTCTAAGTTTTCGAGGTTCGAAAAAATCCTATGAAGAAGTAAATTTTTGTAGATCCCTGATGAAGAAAATCATTGATTGTTGATGGAATTTTCGTAGATCTTTGATGGAGCGATTAGAGTTCAACGAAATTCTACGAAGTATGGACTTTTCATGGATCGTCGATGAAGGAAATCATCGATCACTGATGGAGCTTTTGGGGTTCGACAAAATCCTATGAAGAAGTGACTTTTAGTAGATCATTGATGGAGCGATCATAGTTTGATGAAATTATACGATGTATGGAATTTTCATAGATCGTCGATGAAGGAAATTGCCAATAACTGATGAAGCGATCAGAGTTCGGCGAAATTCTATGAAGTATGGACTTTTCGTAGATCTTTGATAAAGTAAATCATCGATCATCGACAAAGCTATTGAAGTTCGGTGAAATTCTACGAAGTAAGGTATTCAATGATTGTTGATGCGAAGAAAATTGTCGATTGTCGATGGAGCTATTGAAGTTCAACAAATTTTATGAAATAGGGAATTTTTTAGAATTCAACGATCGTCGATACAAAGAAAATCATCAATCGTTGATGCAAAGGAAATCATCGATCATTGATGAAGGGTTTTAGTGATTGCCAAAAAAGGAAAGAAAATAAGAGGAGAAGAGGAGCAAAAGAGGAGAAGAATAGGAAGGAAGAGAAGGAGAATAAGAGAAAGGAAGAGAAGAGGAGAAAGAGGAGGAAATGGAAGTAGAAAATAGAAAAGTTTACAATAAAAAAGTTTGGAGCCAAAAACTTGTTTTGGCCATAACATGAGCTTTTCAATTCAAACTCAGATGAAATTTAAGGGGTGTGTTTGTAGTTACGAGGGATGTAAAAGTGTTAATGAGGGCCATGGGATAATTCTACTTCAATTTTCCAAAAAATGCAAATTACTAACTTTTGAAGCTCTGGGTAATGCTTGGTAACCGAGGCCAGATAAAGATGAAATTTTGATAGGGAGTCCAAAAAGCAGGCATGAGGATACCCAGTTGGGCTTATGATAAAATGCTAAAGAAGTTGAAGCGAAGGTGCTCAAATAAGGCAAAATCCATTATTCCCAGTCACTTTTTGGGGATTTTTGAAAACTTCAAAGGAGGAAAAGGGACCCCGAATCTCCAATCCATAAAATTTTATTTAGTTGACATTTTATATACACATCAATACATACAATTTTTTCTTGAGGGAGTTTTTCCCAATTTTGCTTCATTTGGGAGATAGCCAATTTTGGCTAAAACTTCTAAGTCTAGAGAAAATGTAAAAGTGAAAAGTCGTTCATTCCATATTTATACAGAATTTGGTGAGAGCATCGGATTTCAAATCTGAAAGTTGCTCGGTATTCACAATCATAAATCCTATCTGCACCCGATACAAAAATAATTCTCATTCTTGACCATTTTTCTTCTACAGGTGGCAGAAAATGGTTTTTGAGATAAATTGCACCAGTAAGAACAAAGCATAGTTGAGTGGAAATGACAAACTTCAGAAGGCTATAACTTTTAGCTTGGAACTCATAATGAGGCATGCATATAGTCATTGGAAATATAATTCATAGGATATTGTATCTAAACAACCAGAGTCATGTTTCAATGCATCCATACTCCTTATAAAATCAGTTGAAGAATAATCTGTAACCTAATTAATGAAATATTTTACCATATGCTTAACTCTGACAAGCAATTGTTCCTACACTTTTCTTGCAGAATTGGAGGTACACGCAAAACATATTGGGTTCCTATGTGAGGACTAGATATATGGAGGATTCCCAAGGATATTACAACCATGAGGGGGAGGTTAGAGGTTTACATGTCAACATGGGAAATGTAGAGACCAAGTCCAATGGATGTAGAAGTAGAGTGGATCTAGTGGAGTTGGTTGAGACTATGAGGATATTACATAAACAAGTGCAGAGCTATAGAGAAGACAATGAAAGGATGATAAGCACTCAGGAGGAGCTGCTACAAATCCTGAATATGTTGCAGAAACAAGTCAATAAATATTTTGGCACAAAACAAGCACTCAGTGCAAGGCAAGTAGTAACATCCAAATCTCATGATGGGAGGGATTATCATAGAGGATCTAGGAAATAAAGGAGTGTTAGTATACATCATCATAATCATTCACCAAGGCACTCGACCAAAAGAGAACATGCACATTCAAGGTCAGAGATCAACCTAAGTGTGTCCCCTGTCAAAAGACAAAGGAGGAGGCCCGAGTCAAATATTTTGCAAAAAGAGTTTAGAATGATAAAGCTACCATCATTTGATGGTGAGCATAGGAAGGGATCATACATTGAAGCTTGGTTGTTGGGCATGAGGAAATATTTCTATTTGCATGATTATCCATCAAATGTAGAAGCCAAAATTGCAATCTACCACCTTTAAGGAAAAACATCTATGTGGTGGGATCAACTCAAGCAAGTTAAGCAAAATAATGAGAAGAGGATCTCGTGGAGGGAGTTTAGAAATAATTTTAAGAAAAAATACTTGTCGGAGTAATATTATGATGAAAAAATGAAAGATTTCTTTGAACTCAAGCTTGGAAGCATGACATTGGATGGGTATGAGAGAAAATTCCTAGAATTGTTGAGGTATGTTGGCTTCATAAAATATGAGAAGGTAAAAATCCAAAGATTTATGAGTGGGATACCTTTCTTTTTACAATGGTAGAATTCATTTTGATGAGCTCAATACCTTGGAAGAATCCATAGGAAAATCTAAGTATCTCTATGAACATAGAAAAAGAATACCAACTTTTCAAAAGGCTTGGAATGATAAGAAGAGAGGAAATATGGATCAAAGGAAGAAAATATTCAAACCACCATTTGTTAAGAACAACTCTCAAGCATATCAACAAGGGAAACCAGCTCAAGGTGAACATAAAATAACATATTCCTTGGGGAAAATGACCAATACAATAGCCCATAAAGTGATGGGGGTGTTAAGGAGACCACATCTACAAGGATTGTCATCACAAGGGAGATATGATGAGGACTATGCACAACATTTAAGAAGTTGACATAGTGGACGATGTGGGTAGGAGCATGCCAAGGATTTATGCATCCTTGGAAAACAAACAAGCAAACTACCAATCCCACATTATTGAGGTAGAAGGTAAGATTGATAATCAATCCATAGCCATTTTTTATTGATTCAGAATCTAGTCACAACTATATGGATCCAAAAATAGTTGTAAGGTTTAAATTGAAAATATATAAGCATGAAAAGTCTTGGTTGGTTCAACTAGCCACTATAACCAAGAGAAAAATCAACGAACTTGTCAAGGATTGGTCAGTAAGCATGAATGGAGTTGGCATTGAGGAAGATTTGAACATCATACCACTTGGGTCATATGATTGCTTAATTGGTATGGATTGATTGGACAAGCAACATGATGTCCTAGATTGCTACAACAAGGCTTTCACATGCTTTGATGAGGAAGGGAATTCAAGGATGGTGAAAGGTATTCCAAGACCTATATCCATCAGAGAGATTTTAGCATTACAATTGAAAAATATGTTTTGGGAAAGGGTGTGAGATATATGTCACTCATATGGAAGATTCAAAAAAGGATAAGGAGCCAAGTCTTGAATACTATCCAGTTCTAAAGGAATATGAAGATGTGTTTGGGGAATTGCTAGGATTGCCACCGAAAAAAGATAATGACTTAATTCCTGGAGTTGGCCTAGTGTCCAAAATACCCTACAAAATGATCACACTGGATCTAAAAGAGTTGTATCTGCAACTAGAGTAATTATTGAAGAAGAGGTACATACACCCAAGTGCCTCACCTTCGGGGTGCCCTAGTACTCTTTTTGAAGAAAAAGGATGGAACTCTAAGGTTGTGTATTGACTTTAGAGAGCTTAATAAGGTCACTAAATAACCAATACCCTCTACCGCGGATCAATGATATTTTTGATGAACCAAAAGGAGCGAAGATATTTTCCAATATTGACTTGAGATCGGGTTATCATTGAGTAAGAATTATAGAAGAATAAAGCAACAAGAAAACATTTAGGACAAGGTATGGCCATTATGAGTTTGTGGTGGTGCCACTTGGCTTGAAAAATTCACCTTCTACTTTTATGTGTCTAATAAATGGAGTGTTCAAAGATTACCTAGACAAATATTTTTGCCTCCTTCGATGATATTCTTATCTACTCCAAGATAGAGGAGGACTAGGAAAAACATTTAAGGATGGTGCTATAGGTGTTTAGAGAGCACAAATTGTATACCAAGTTAAGCAAATGCACTTTCTATCAAAGGCAAATCCATTATTTGGTTCACATCATCTCAGAGGAGGGCATAGTGGTGGACCTTGAGAAGATTGAAGCAATCAAAATTTGGTCAGTGCTAAAGAATGTTTGAGAAGTGAAATACTCTATGGGATTGGTTGGATACTATATGATATTCACTGAAGGTTTCTACAAGGTTACACCTCGAATTACTTCACTGCAAAAGAAGGGAACAAAGTTTGAATGGATTTCCAAATGTGAGGAGAGTTTCCAACATTTGAAGGAATTGTTGACCAGTGCACCAATTCTAAAGGTTGCAGATCTAGATGAAAATTCTATTGTGTGCATAGATGCATGCCAAGAAGGGCTTAGGGGAGTCCTTATGCAGAATGGTCATGTCATATGTTATGAGTTAAAGAAGCTTAAGGAGCATGACAAAAATTATTCTATCCACGACTTAGATTTGGCAGCCATGGTTCATTCCCTAAAAATGTGGAGCCATTATCTCATGAGCATAAAATTTGAGCTAAAGACATATCATTGTGGTCTGGAACACTTATTTGAGCAGCCAACACTGAATGCCAAATAAACTAGATGGCTGGAATTTCTCAGTAATACAACTTCAACATCAAACATATCAAGGGAAAAGAGAATAAAGTGGTTGATGCACTCAGTAGAAGCGTAGATGAAATGCATGCTACAACCATTAGCATGTATTGTTCATAATTAAAAAGAATGATTTTGGAAAATGTAACATAAGATCAACATTATGCAAAAGTTATAATATGGAAGAGGATGGAATATTGTTGTTCAGGAACAAGGTTAATGTTTCTAATTCTATGGAATTAAAGATTTGGTTTTAATAAAGATGCAAAACGTACCATACACCGGACATCCAGTGTACCAAAAGACAATTTCAATAGTAAGAAGCCAATAATTCTGGCCTAGAATGGAGAAGGACATGTCTAATTACATAACCATATGCATGGACTTTCAGAAGGTGAAGACTGAACACATACATCCAACATGATTGTTACAATCATTTCCCATTCTTGAATGGAAATCGAAGGTAGTTACAATATATTTTATCTCCAATTTTCCAAGGACAACAAGGCAACATGATTCCATCATTGTAGTGGTGGACAAACTTACAAAGGATGCACATTTTATTCTAGTGAAAATGACTCACAAGGTAGCCAATATTGTGGATATTTATATGAAGGAAATTGCTAGGCTACATGGTGTGCCTAAGGAAATAGTGTCATATAGAGATCCCAAGTTCACTTCTAATTTCTAGAAGGGGTTGTTTAAGAGATTTGGGACTAACTTGAATTTCAATATAACATATCATGTAGAGTCGGATGGGAAGACATAGACAACTAACCAGATAATTGAATATATGTTGAGAATGTATCTAATGGACAAGTCTTCCAAGTGGGAAGACTACCTTCATCTAGTTGAGTTTGCTTACAACAATGGGTACTAGACATCGTTGAAGATGAACACATTTGAAGCCTTGTATGGCGGGAAATGTAACATGCTAGTGTGTTGGGATAACCCAACAGGCAGAGCAATTATTGAGCTATACGTACTAAATGACATGGAAGAAAAAATGGTAAAGATTGGGAAAAAATTAAAGGTTGCACGGGACGAGCAAAAGAGTTAAGCAGCTAAAAGAAGTACATATAGGGAATTCAAAGTGGGTGAGCATGTGTTTTTAAAAGTAAAGGCTAAGAGGAGCTCACTAAGATTAGGAAGTTGCCCAAATTTGGCAGCAAGATACTATGGGCCATTTGAAGGTGTAGAGAAGATAGGCCTAGTTGCATACATGCTTGCATTTCCCACATCCATGAGAATTCATAATGTGTTTCATGTATCTTTATTGAATAAATATGTGTCTGATCCTAACCACGTGATTGATTGGACTATGATCCAGGTGAAACTTGAAGGGGAATTTCAGGTGGAACCAATATGCATCCTAGATTTGAAAGTGGAAGTGCTTAGGAACAAATCCATTGTATTGGTAAAGGTCCAGTGGACATGCTACAGTCCCAAAGACACCACATGGGAGCATGAGGAGACCATGCAGAAAAAATACCCATAGATTTTTGCAAATTTTGAAGAAAACCAACTATATAATTGTATATAAGTGTCTAAGGCTCCATTTTGGCAGTTGGAGTTCCTGGAGTCACATCTCAAAGACTTCCTAGCCAACATATGTCGAATCCCTCGAAGGGATTTTGTACAACATGAGGTACTCCAATGCAAAAAAGGGGGTACACTTCCTTGGCTTGTGCAGGTTGAGGGGAACAAAACATTATTCGTTGGAATGGTTGCAGGAGTTGTGAACTTGCAGAAGTATCAAGAACTATGATGTAAATTTTGTACACGTGTATCAGTATGGTGTTGTGCACCGAAGACGATGAAAATTGTAGGGGGATGGGAATGTAATATCCTCATTTTTAATCCCTAGTTTAGCGATGTATAATATAAATGTGATGTATGGCTGTGGACCCGACTATGTAATATGTAAACATTGTATATCATAATAATAAAATAAAATGTAATGTGAGTTGTAAATGGACACAGAAATAGTAATGGGGGCCAAGTTTCCATGAGAGTGGGGAAGGTCTAAGAGGGGGTCTAAGGGGAAATTATGCATGTGTACTAATCCCAACCCACTTCCTAAAATCATTATTGTTTATGAACCTACTAATTTCTTCTCGAGTGTATCCAAGCCCCAATCATTAAACACATGTAAGAGGGTTGGTGTGAAAAGTCACATCCCATCGTTATGAGAACATGGGGGCAAAGTACAATTAACATTGGGGAATGTGAGAGTCAACATGCATGGGAAAAAGGGAAATTTGAATGGGTAGTGTAGGTAGTTTTACATGCAGTTTTTGGAGAAGAAAGGGAGTGTGGAGTGTTGGATCTTGAAGGCAACCATAGTGGGCATGTGTGGTAGCTTGTTGGAGCTGTAAACTCATGAAGAAGTAGGTTGTTAGGCTCATAGGGTGATATTATTTGTGCGATATTACCCCAACAACAAGTGATCCCTAGAGGGAAATCCCGAGGGACTAAGTGTAGTGAAGGGAGATCCCATTCCTTGGGTGTGCAAGTTGAGAGGAAGACAGTTGGAGGATTGGAATAGTTGTAGGAAAAAACAGCTTGTTGTGGGTTATATTGGGTTGAGAGTGGACAACAAAGAAACCCCTTTCTTATGGATTCATAACCCCGGCTTGGGGGTGATTTGTTTTTTATATTTGGAGCAAAAAATCTACAGTTGGGTGGATCATCTATCCTCTGCCGCCGATTTCACATTTGTTGATAAAATATAAGTCTGTTTAACTATGTTTTTTTGTTCTTGTTTATGGGATTTATTTGCTATGCATAAGCTGTGTGTGAAAGTTAATTAAGCCCCATATTATGGATTCACAGCCCCATCTTGGGGGTGATTTGTTGTTGATATTTGGAGTAGAAAATCTATGGTTGGGTGGAATGTTCATTCTCTATAGTTGGTTGCACATTTGTTAATAAAAGATAAGTGTTTTTATCTCTTTTTTTTGTTCTTATTAATGGGATTTATTTGTTGTGGATAAACTCTAAGTTTTAAGCAATTATATGTTTTTGTATGAATGCTAATTTAGTTGCATTTGTATTTTAAAAATGTTGTTAGTTGCATGGGAATTTTTAACATGTATTTGATTTAATTGATATCATAAAATTTTAAATTGGTGGGTTTAGTAGTAGGGGCGCTACGGACTAGCTCAGAGGTCTCTTGGAATTAAAGCGATCCATTCCCAAGCCCATCTATGGAGTGAATTACCAAAATTGTTTGGGGAAATAGGAGTATGGATGTTGGCAAAATTCACACAAAAAAAATGTCTTTTATTATTCGATGGAGCTTTGAAGGGTAACCCAGGGATGGTAGGTGCAGGATGGGATTGTTCTTAATCCCAAGGGAAACTGAGAAATAAACTTTGAATAGGGCCTGGGAAAAATGTCAAATAAACAAGATAGTGTTTTGGCTCTTTTCCAAGGGTTAAAGTTGCTTCATGCAAGGTAAATTAGGAGTTTAATTGTTATTGGGAACTCTGTTGCAATTATCAAATTGATGCATAGTTCCTCCTCTCTAGGTGATGGAAAAATAGTAAAGATAATAAGGGAAATACATAAGGAGTCCAACATGTTTGAATCCATTGAATATTACCATGTGTTAAGGGAGCTTAATCAACGGGATTACCAATTGGCCAATATGGCCTCTCATTTGGAAGGTAGATTTATTAGAACCAAAATTTGGGCATCAACTCCCCCCACACCTTAATTATTTAAACCATAGCTATGAACAAGCATTACATGACAAAAAAGTGGCATTCAAAGTGGAAAGGGTGATCAAAGCATTAAATCCGACATTCGAGGAGCACTACCCACATTATACCTTTACACACTTGTGGTTTAATGTTGAAGTTGGTGGTATCCCTTGATATGTTCCAGGCTATAAATGGAACTATGCTAAGGCACCTCGGAGCTAAAACTAATATATGGTTTTAAAGTTGTGATTGTTGAAATCCCTTTACTCTAGCACCTAGGTTTCTTGTTATCTATTGATTTCCTTGTTGTAAGTCAAATTAGCAGCTAACAAAACAACATACACTTGTTGGAATATTCATATCAAATAAAGATACCAGAAGCAATATTGGAAACCAAAAATATCAACCATAATACACAAAGATATTCTACCCATCAACTAAGATTATCATTCAAATAACTTCAAAGCTTACAAGGGCTCTCGTACCTTGGAAAATGGCCCACAGAGAAATACATAAAACTATAGACAATACCTACAAACCCTAGCAACTCTTGATCTGTTGTATGACCTCGATTTTTCACGTTTCTCAAGATGTACACAATCTGTGTACATGCACTCAAATATTATATGACAACTCCATACGATGCGACCCTACTGATGCAACTCGAATCCGCGGAAACCCACTTGTGACTACCTTTGTTTTGTCTTCTCCCTCACCTGATCTCTAGATGGAAGTCCTTCTCCACCTATCCAGGATCTTCTTGAATCACGGTCCTTTGTGATATAATCCTAATGAGCAAAATTCCTTCTCTGCTCTATATCAATGTATCATGTGTCTTCTCCTTCACCCTTGCCTTTATTTTATAAGATTGAGTTATGATCTAACCCTAATTTCATAAGTGATTGAAAATTGATATTGCTTCTCACCTCACTTGAGATCATTGGCTATTATTTAACTCACTAATTCTAATTAAATCATTTCTTTAAATAACACTGAACTGACTAATAAAAGAACTTTACTTTAATAATTCCTTTAGTTAAAGTAAAGTCTCAAGGTATAAGGATTTGGATGACTTCCATACGTCTAGACACTTAAGCATGTGCAAAAATACCTATCTAATATTATAAACATCAACACTCCCTCTTACCAAGGAGGGTATTCTGCACCACTCCAAGTTTGTCTCTAAATAACACAAACTTCCCTTTAACCAAGGGTTTGGTTAGAATATCTACAACCTGCTCATCTATGGAAATATACCGAAGCTTCACTGCTCCCTTCTACGTGTTAGCTTGAATGAAGCGATATATGATCTATAAATTCTTGGACCTGTCATGGAATACTAGATTCTCCAGGAGTTTGATACAACTCTCATTATTGTAGTATATCATTG
The DNA here is from genome assembly GCA_009831015.1 of Picea engelmannii. Taxonomy (NCBI): domain Eukaryota; kingdom Viridiplantae; phylum Streptophyta; class Pinopsida; order Pinales; family Pinaceae; genus Picea; species Picea engelmannii. The sequence continues at coordinate 15,752 of ML780256.1, forward strand.
TAGGTTCCAACTCCTGATCAAATAAACTTGTAAGGAATTTGTGAAGCCAAATGTCTTCACAACAATCCATACTCTTTACCATATACTCTGCCTCTGCTGAACTAAGTGCTATAGAAGTCTACTTACTGCTGAACCATGTAATCATTGTTGATCCCAAGTTGAAGCAACACCCCAATGTGCTCTTTCTGTCTACTGCACTCCCTGCCCAATCTAAGTATGAGTATCCCTACAACCTCATTCCATCACCTCCAACATACCTCAATCCATACTCCTTTGTACCTCTCAAGTACCTTAGCACATGCTTCACTGCTATCCAATGCACTGTCCTCGACTCCACCATGAACCAACTCAAATTGCTCACATAAAAACATATATTTGTGATGGTGTTGACCAAATACATCAAGGACCCTATCAACTACCTGTATATCATGGGATCCACCAAATTTGAATTTGAAGTCACAACCTTATTCAGATTGGTAACCATAGGTGTAGAAATTGGTCTACAATCCTCCATCATGAATCTCCTCAAGATATCCATTGCATACTTCCCTTGAGCAAGTAAGATCTCTCCCAATAAATGCCATACCTCTAACCCCAAAAAATAATGTGTCAAGTCAATGTCCTTCATCTCAAATTTTGTAGCTAAATCTACTTTGCACCCTGTAATAAGCTCCTCTACACCTGTGAGAAACAAATAATCTATGTATAGTACCAAGATGAGTGGATCCGCCCCAAAAATTATGTAGTAGAAGTTAGGATCTGCCTCACTATTGGTAAATCCCTTACTCTACAAGTATCCATCAATCCTAGAATACCATGCCCTGGGTGCCTTTGAGTTCGTACAAGGCTTTCTTAATCCTACGCACATGAGACTCCCTCCTATGTACCTCAAATCCATGAGGTTTCTCTATATATACTTCATGCTCAATGATGTCATTGAGGAAAGATATCTTCACATCCATCTGATGAATCCTCCACCTCATAACTGAAGCAATAGAAATAACAACTTGAATAGAAGCATACCTGGAGATTGGAGCAAATGTCTCCTCATAGTCCACTCCCTCTTTCTGTGAGAACCCTCCCACTATGAACTTTGCCTTGAACTTCTCGATTCTACCATCTACAACATGATTGATCTTGTAGAGCCACCTGGAACTCACAATTGACTTCCCCTCCACTCTTGTCACTATGTCTCACACATCATTCCTCATGATAGAGTTGAATTCCTCTATCATGACATGCCGCCAAACCTATTGATCTGCTTCTTCCTCAAAACTAGAAGGCTTAACATTAATGATGCTACTCATAAGCACTGTGTAGTTTAGAAACTTCCTCAGAGGCCTACGCTCTCTGACTACACTCCTAGGAACCTCACCAACATCCCTCAATGTATGTATTTTCCATCTAGGTCTCTTGACAAAACTAGAAGGGGATAACTCCTCCACCCCACTTGAAATGTGACTCCTTGAAATGGAATTTTTTTACTATTGCTCATCATTTGGAGCTTGCTACTCCTCCTCCTGGTGCAAACCCCCCTTCTCTCCAAGGGATATGCGACCTCCCAGTCTAGGATCATTCAGAATACTGAGTTGGAACAATTCTTTGATTCCCTCCTGGAACCTCCGAGAAACAATCCACAGGTCTTTATAAAACTCCTCCTACATGAATTAACACTAGGCGCAAGCCTTCTCCAAGTGACCACTGGCTGTGACCACGCACTTAACCAAAAGGTGTTTCGTGACTTCGCATGTCGGGTAATTGTATATGAGTCAACCCAACTCTCCACCTTCTGAACTCCCGAACTCCTGAACTCCAAATTAGGGGTCTAGCAAGCGCTAGCTCCTTCTCCTATTCTTCATCAATATGACCTTTCACTATGAACTGGGGCCACTCTTCCGAGTGCTATAGGGCTTCGCAATTCGTGAACTTGTGAATTGGCTCTCGTCCCCTCTTCTGAAGTCCAAACTCTTGACTTTAATCACCTCAGATCAACGGTATGAGATTTCTCGTGACTCAACGGTCCAGATCCTTTCTCGCGAATCGAAACTTCGTGTTTCGTAGACTTTGGTAATTAGTCTCCTCCGTTCTCCAGATTCTCGATTCTCGATTTCCTGAGGTCTCCTTCCCATGAAATAAATCAACAGTTCAATCTTCTCCTAGATTGACAACACTCTATCTCTCCCGAGATTTCAAGTGTTGACTGATTCTTTCTCTTATCCTCCTTACAGGTTTACTGGATCCAACAACACACGACTATCGACGCTTCTCCCTCCAAGAGTCTCTGTCGTCCATCCAAGTTATCAATAGCTCGTTTCCAAATAACTTTGCGTCAACCCTTCTGAGAATTATTTCCTGAATTGAAAGATTTCAATTGTTTCAAAGGTCTCAGCGGTGTTTTACCTCTTGAGATTTTGTCAATGAAATTTGACTTCACCTTGGCGCACACTTATGCTCCTGCGTGCAAACTTGCACTATTCCTCCCTAAGATTTTAACTTACCCAGTCTCCAAGGGATTCAACCCTTCTGTGTCTTTCAAAATACTTTTTGATGCCCTCATGGCACACTCTATGCTCTACCTTCTGAGCTTTTGAACTTAGAATAAGTCCGCTTCTATGCGCACTCCTTGCGCTTAATATGCACACCCTGCATACAAAATCCCCACGCTATCTCTTCTGAGCTTCGAGTCGAAAAAGACTCTCTCACACACACTCCTTGCATTCGGTATGCACTCCTTTCATAACTTACATAAGATAAATACTTAGAGGTTTATTCAATTACTCATTCACCATGAACTTCATACATTCACCAACTCATCATAACAGTGAAACTATCTTGTTTCAACTCTCTCAATTCTGCAATCCCTCTTAGCTTTATTCCATATACTATGTCAAATGGACTTTTTCCAGTGCTTCTATTAACTAAATTGTTAAATGCAAATGATGCCTGTGCCAGAATCTAATCCCACTGACAAACTTGTTCAGTGACTAAACTCCTTAACAAATTTCCCAGACTCCTATTCACCACTTCATTATGTCCGTCTATCTAAGGGTGATACACTGAACTAAAAGATAAATTAGTTCCCAGCCTCTTCCATAGAGTCCTCCAAAAGTGTCCTACAAACTTAGTGTCCCTATATGAGACTATACTTCTGGGCAATCCATGTAATCTCACAACTTCTGTGAAAAACACATTGGCTATGTGTGTAGCATCATTTGTCTTCTGGCATGGTATGAAATGTCCCATATTCGAGAATCTATCGACCACAACGAATATGGAATCACTTCCCTTTTGGGTTCTAGGTAATCCCAATACAAAATCCATACTAATTGCATCCCAAGGCCTTTCTGGAATAGGCAATGGCTGATAGAAACCAATGTTTTGTCTCTTTCCTTTTGCATGTTGACAAATCTTACATCGATCTACACATTTCTTCACATATTCCCTCATACCTAGCCAATAATACAAACTACTCAGTTGTGCAAATGTTTTGTCATGACCAAAATGTCTAGCTAAACCTCCACTATCTTTTTCTTTCAATAAATTATCTCTCATTGAGCATCTTGGTATGCACAATCGACTTCCTTTAAACAACAATTCATCGCGGATCAAATATTCTACCCATGAGTTGTTATCCCTCAACAAAGGATTTCCATATGCTTCATAAGCCTCCTTAAAATCTGGATCTTCCTGATACATTTCCTTAAGGTGCTCAAATCCTAAGGTCTTCACTTGGAATTCATGTACAACCAAACTTCTCCTGCTCAAAGCATTTGCAACTTTATTAGCACTTCCCGAAATATGTTTGATGACAAAAGTAAAATTCTGCTTGAATTCTACCCACTTAGCATGCCTCTGATTCAACTTCTCTTGCCTAGTAATAAATTGCAAAGCTTGATTATCACTATACAAGACAAACTCTTTTGGAATTAAATAATGTCTCCATTTTTTCAAAGCTTGAATCACTGCATAAAAATCCTTGTCATATGTAGAATATTTCTCCTTAGGATCATTCAAATTCTCATTGAAATAAGCAACTAGCCTATTATCTTGACTCAAAACTGCTCCAACAGTTATTCCACTTGCATCACATCTTACCTGAAATGTTTTTCCAAAATCGGGTAAAACCAAAATTGGTTGTTCTGTTATCTTCTTTTTCAACACTTTGAAGCTTTTCTCAACCTCCTCTGTCCAATTAAAATATTTGTGTTTCTTCTTCACAGTGTCCATCATGGGTGCACATATACCACTAAAATTTTGGATAAAATTTCTATAAAAACTTGCTAACCCATGGAAACTTATCACCTCAAATATGCTCCTTGGCGACGACCATTCTTTGATTGCTATCACCTTCTCTGGGTCCATCTTCAATTCATTTGAAGAGATCACAAAACCCAAATATATGAGCTTTGTCTTCATAAAAGAACTTTTCTTCAAGTTTATTAACAACTTTTCTTGCTGCAATCTCCTCATCACTAATGTCAAATGCTTTAAATGTTCTTCCTCTGTTTTGCTGAAAACTAATATATCATCCAGATATACAATAACAAATTTACCTATGAAGTCCTTCAGTACTTCATTCATCAACCTCATAAATGTGCTTGGAGCATTTGTCAATCCAAATGGCATGACTAGCCATTCAAATAAACCTTCATTTGTTTTGAAAGTTGTTTTCCATTCATCTCCTTCTCTCATTCTTATCTAATGATATCCACTCTTCAAGTCTATTTTTGAAAAATAGCTTGCTCCACTCAAAAAATCCATCAAATCATCCATCTTGGGTAAAGGAAATCTATACCTGATGGTCATCTTGTTGATGGCTCTGGAATCTGTACACATTCTCCATCCCCCATCTTTCTTTGGACTCAATACAGTTTGCACTGCACATGGGCTTAGACTTTCCCTGACTAAACCTTTATCCAACAACTCTTGAACTTGATTCTTAACTTCTTCATCCTCTCGAGGTGTCAGCCTATACGCTTCTTTATTTGGTAAACTGGCTCTTGGGATCAAGTCAATATGGTGGCTAATACTCCTAATGGGTGGTAATGAGTGAGGCAACTCATCCACTACCATGTCAACAAAATTTTCTAACAATTCTTGGATTTCTTCAGGTAAATAATTCATGGAAGTATTTGTAAGGATAACTCTCGGCTTCCTCATTACAACAAATTTCATTTCTTGATCTTTCTTGATCTCCTTCAAGAGTTCCTTCCCACTCTTGAGAAGTATTCTTGTGCTGGCTTCTTCCTTTTCTTTCTTCTCTTCTATTGGCAGTAACATGTGGGTTCTACCATTTTTTTCCAGAGTATAAGTATTCTTCCTCCCATCATGAATGACATTCCTATCAAACTGCCATGGTCTTCCCAACAAAATATGACAAACATCCATAGGAATTACATCACACAAAATCTCATATTTATAGCCTCCTATTTTAAATTCAACTTTGCATTGTTGACTTACCATTATTTGATGTCCTTTCTGCAACCACGAAACCTTATATGGAATTGGGTGTGCAGTTGTCTCCAACTCCAATTTCTCCAGCATTTCTGTAGATACTAAATTATCAGTGCTCCCACCGTCTATAATCATTTTGCAAACTTTGTCCTTTGTTTTACAAGCAGTCCTGAACAACCTCATTCGTTGAACTAAGCCTTCTATTTCCTTCTTTGGCTTTAGAAGAAATTTCCTCATCATAAGGTTCTATCCTCCTTCTGCTGCTCTTACTTCCACATTCTTCTGGGCTTCAGAAATCTATGATTCTCCTCCTTTTTTCTTCCTCTCCGGTCATTCCCAAGACATGTGTCCTATCTTTCCACTGACATAACATTTAACTCCACCTCCTCTACCTCTTCCTCTTCCTTGAGGAAAAGATTTTCTCCCACCAAACGGTCTTCTTCGGGAACTTCCTCCTCTTTCAAAGTGACCATATGATTTCTTAATCTCATCCTTGGTTTTCGGTGCCTTATCATAGACAATTCCCTTACCTCTATTTGAGCCTCTGCTTCTGTTTTTCCGACTCTAGTTTCTGGCCAACTTTTCTTCTGCCTTTAGTGCAATCTGATAAGCATCTTCCACTATCTTCATAGTCATAATGCTAATATCATCTTGGATTTCATACCTCAAGCCATTTATATACCTGGCAACATTTTCATCATCCTTCTCCCTTTGTCCAATCCTAATATCCAGTGTATAAAATTCTTCTATATACTCTTTCACTGTCATACCCCTCTGTCTCAGGTTCTGCAACTTTCTAAACATATTTATCTGGTAATCCGTAGGTATGAATTTAGCCTTCAGTTTGGCTACCATCCTATCCCAATTCTTTATATTATGTTTGCCTTTACTCCTCCTCTCTGCCCGCAGTTCATCCCACCACAGTGCTGCATGTCCCTCTAATCTGGTGACAGCATGTCTCACCTTCCTTCCTTCATCAAAATATTCATAGTCGAAATACTTGTCCATGGACCTTATCCAGTCCAATAGCTCTTCATCATCCAAGTTACCTTAATACATTGGGACGTCCATCTTTTCTCTAGCTCCCAACTTCACAACAACTTTCAAGAAGCGTTCTTCAACCATATCTTCCCCTGCAACTTCTTCAACTTCTATTCCTTCGCTTTCTACATCACTGGCGTCTTCAACGGCATGTGTTCTTCTTTGCATTGCTTCCATCACTTCCAACCTTGCACGAAGCTCTCTCATTTCTCTTGCCACAACACGGTTTGCTATAGGTGGTCTTGTATGTACCCTCGACGGAATCGCTTCAACTGTTCCTATACAATGAGTACAACTTCAAGTTTTTTTCAGGCTCTAATACCACTTGGTGCAGACCCCCCTTCTCTCCAAGGGCTGCGCGACCTCCCGGTCTAGGATCGTTCACAATACTAAGCTGAAACAACTCTTCGATTCCATGTTGGAACCTTCGAGAAACAATACACAAGTCTTTATAACACTCCTCCTGCATGAATTAACACTGGGCGCAAGCCTTCTCCACGTGACCACTGGCTGTGACCATGCGCTTAACCAAAAGGCACTTTGTGACTTCACATGTCGAGTAATTGTATATGATTCGACCCGACTCTCCGGCTTCCGAACTCCCAAACTCCAAATTAGGGGTCTAGCGAGCGTTATATCCTTCTCCTATTCTTCGTCAATATGACCTTTCTCTATGAACTGGGGCTCTCCTCCCCTCTTCTGAAGTCCAAACTCTCGACTTCAATCACCTCAGATCAACGGTCTGAGATTTCTCGTGACTCAACAGTCCAGATCCTTTCTTGCGAATTGGGACTTCGCGTTTCGCGGCTTTGGTAATTTGTCTCCTTCGTTCTCCAGATTCCCGATTCACGATTTCTCGAGGTCTCCTTCCCACGAAAGGAATCAACGGTTTGATCTTCTCCTAGATTGACGTGTCTATATCTCTCCTGAGCTTTCAAGTGTTGATTGATTCTCACCCTTATCCTCCTTACAGGTTTGCTGGATCCAAAGGCACGTGACTATCGACACTTCTCCCTCCAAGAGTCTTTATCGTCCGTCCAAATTCTCAATAGTTCCTTGCCAAATAACTTGGCGTCAACCCTTATGAGCTTGAATTCTTTCCCTACTTGAAATATTTCAATTGTTTTGAAGGTCTCAGTGGTGTTTTCCCTCTTGATCATTTTTCAATGAAATTCAACTTCACCTTGGCGCACACTTACACTCCTGCGTGTAAACTTGCGCTATTCCTCCCTGGTCCTTTAACTTACTCAGTCTCCAAGGGATTCAACCCTTCTGCATCTTTCAAAAGACTTTCTGATGCCCTCCTAGCACACTATGTGCTCAACCTTCTGAGATTTTGAAATTTTAATAAGTTTGCCTTTATGTGCACTCCTTGCACTTAATATGCACACTTTGCATACAAAAGCCCCACACTATCTCTTCTGAGCTTCGAGTCGAAAAATACTCTCTCACACACACTCCTTTCGTTCGATATGCACTCCTTGCATAAGTTACAGAAGATAAATACTTAGAGGCTTATTCAATTACTCATTCACCATGAACTTCATACATTCACCAACTCATCATAACAATGAAACTATGAAAAAGTATCAACACAGTACCATTGGATAATTTTCCTCTATTCTATTCTTTTTTTTGAAAAAAAAATAGTAATTACAGGTACCGTCCTTTTACAAGCAATACAATGAAAACTTGTCTAACTGAGATTGCTCTCGGCTCCTCTCTATCTTATCTAAGTTCTATCACCTTCTACTCTAGCAGTTACCTACTCACTTAATTAAATGCAACCTAATGAATAATCAGGGCAAATATCTTACACCTGTAATATTTTACAGACATGTAAGGATTTACATTCGATCCGTCATTTCAAATGGTGGCCCAACTTTACATACACTAATTTAATTAAATATGAAATTCAAAATCTCCACACCGCTACCAAGTTGGTTAAGAGTCAGCTTTGGTTCTTTCAATGCTCCAAGGTGTTGACTTCTCTTCCACCTTCGCTTTTCTTGATTTGATAGCAATGCTCCTGCATCACATCCTCTATCACTATTAATGACTCTTGAGATCTCGTAGATGCCAAGTCCTCCTGGAACTTAACATCTTTGCTCACAATTGTCTTCCTCTTCGCTAGAATGAAGATCTTGTAGGCTTTTGAGTTCTCTTTGTACCCCACAAATATACCCTTCTATCTTGGAGGCTCCATCTTCATCCTCTTATCCATAGGCACATTTATGTAGACTGGACAACCAAATATATTCAAATGTCCTATCTCTAGCTTCACTCTTGAGAATGCCTCCTCAGGAGTCTTGTCCCCCAACATCCTGTGAGGAATCCTATTTTGCACATACAATGTTGTGTTACACGCCTCTGCCCAAAGAAACAAAGGCAACTCATTGTCATGTATCATAGCTTTGGAAGACATAATGATGCACCAATTCTTTTTCTCCACAACCCCATTTTGTTGAGGGTTGTATGAGACTGTCATCTCCCTCTTGATCTATGCCTCCTTGCAGAAATCCTTGAAGTCACTGGAGATGTAATCTCCCCCATTATCTGAGCTCAAGACCTTGATATTCTTCCTTATCTGGTTCTCCACTTGAGCCCTAACCTCTTGAAACCGACTGAAGACCTCATCCTTGGTCTTTATAAATAAGATCCAGGTTTTCCTAGAAAAATCATCAATGAATGTCACATAGTATGATGATCCCAACATTGATGATACTGACATAGACCCACTCAAATATCAATTTATAAGATCCAACACCCCCTTGGACCTCCTCTCACTACTTAAATCCTTCACATTCTTTCCAGGTGCTCACCCTCTACACACTCCCTGTTGCTCAATATTGAACTTTGGAAGACCAATAACAACCCCCCTCATAATCGATAATGTTTTGTAGTGTAGGTGTCCCAACCCCCCGTGCTATAACTCACATAGGTTGTCACTCTCGTGTACCAAGGCCTGAACAAGATTTCCATATAGCTTGTATAAAGTGCCCTCTCTAACTCCAACAACCATTGCGTTGTCTGGGATGGCTTTATCTAGACGTATGAGTACTTTCCCTATTTGAAAAGTAATGGAAAAACCCCTATCCTCCATAGCTAAGATTGAGAGTAAATTATTCTTTAGTCCTGGTGCATAAAGCACATCTTGGGCATCAAACGAACCTCCTAACTCAATCTAGAACATAATTTTTCCCTCTCCCTTCATTACATACTTGACATCGTCACCAAGCTCCACTTGAACATCTGAGTCCCTCTCCATCAAACTACTAAATAGCTCTCGTGCTTCTATCATATGACGATATGCACCATTGTCCAAGTACCACGCACTCTTATTAGTTGTGCTAGTAGAAAGGCAAGAAACCAGTGATAAATCCTTATCAAAATTCAGTGCAAACTCATCTAGCTGCGTCTTTGCTAATGTTTCTTGCATCTTTCCTTTTACCTTCTTCTTCTTTAGACACTAACTTGAGTAATGTACATTCTTATGCGATGAGAAGCACTTTATTTTACTCAAGTCCTTCTTCTTCCCCAACTATGATGATGCCCCATCATTGTTACCCTTCTTGTTGGAACTCTTTCCTTTGCCATTCCTTTTCTTACCGACAAGGGCCAAGTTCTCATCACTACTTCCCTACTTGTTTCTTTTGGACTCCTCCCGAGTCTCTTCCTGGATGCAATCATCTCAAATCCTCTACCAATATGGGAGATTTTCTCGAGCGCATACCCCATTAACAAATGGTTTCCAAGACTTGGGAACACCATTCAATGCCATATTCACAAGCTTTGCATCATCCATTCCCCCCCCCTATGGCTGTAAGTAGATCAAGTACCTGAGCGATCCTCATGATATAGTGGTAACATTGTTAGATCTAGACATCTACACATATCTGAGTTTATTTCTTATCTTTGTATTCATGTTAGTGCTTTGGAATAAACCTACTAGGGAATCAAACATCTCCTTGTCAGTATTCTTCTCGAATAGGTGAATAATTAGATGTTCCTTCACTGAATCCAAGATAACCCTCTCATCTTTGATTTACTTCTTCTCGTGAGCTACCAAAGTTGTCAGATCTATCGATGGAACAACCTCTTTCTCCACTAACTCCCAAAGGTCATACTCCTTCAACGCCAAAGTTACTCTTGCTTTCCAATATAGGAAGTTGGATGCTCCATCCAATCTATCTTCGACTGTAAGACTTATTTATGCCATCCCTTAGACCTGATAAACTACCATGGAGATAACATGTTTCTAAAACTGCCCCTACACTAACCTAATGGCCTTGTACGCACCTATTACCATTGAGATCCGCGTATGTATGCGATTGTCCTTACTGAAACCCGCGTAAACGCAACTGTCCCTAAAGAATCTCGCGTATGTACATGATTGTTCTTTTTGCAACCTACTTACAACTCCATACGACTGCAAAACCCTAGTTCTGCCTCAATACTGTTGTTTCCTTGAAATCCAACCCTTGATTTCTGACTGTTGGTTATGGATCTACTAAGATCTCCTTGCATATCCGATATATCTATTATCAATTGCTATGGATCTGAGTTTTGGCTTCCTCTCAGAGCAATTAATCTAATACCATGTTGAAATCCCCTTACTCTTGCACCTAGGTATCTTGTTATCTAGTGATTTCTTTGTTGTAAGTCAAATTAGCAGCTCATAAAACAACATACACTTGTTGGAATATTCAACTCAAATAAATATAGTGGAATCAATACTAGGAACCAAAAATCTCAAACACAATACACAAAGATATTCTGCGCATCAACTAAGCTTATCATTCAAATAACTTCAAAGCTTACATGGGTTGTTGTACCTGAGAAAATGGCCCACAAAGAAATAAATAAAACTATAGACAATACCTGCAAACCCTAACAACTCTTGATCTATGACCTCGATTTTTCACGTTTCCTCAAAATGTGTGTGCCTTTCCTGAAGAAAACACGTGTATATGCTAATGTATCCATTGAAACCCATGTACACACACTCAAATACTATACGACAACTCCATACGGCGTGACCCTACAGTTGCAGCTCCAATCTACGAAAACCCACTTGCGACTACTCGATTTTGTCTTCTCCCCGACCCAATCTCTAGATGGAATTCCTCCACCTATCCAATATCTCCTTGAATCACAGTCCATCGTGATCCAATCCTCTTGAGAAAAAGTCCTTCTCTGCTCTATATCAATGTATCATGTGTCTTCTCCTTCAACCTTGCCTTTCTTTTACAAGATTTAGTTATGAACTAACCCTAATCTTGAAAGTAATTGATGATTTAAATTACTTCTCACCTCACTTGAGATCAATGGCTATTATTTAATTCACTAATGTTAATTAAAGCATATCTCTAAATAAAACTGAACTCACTAATAAAATCACTTTACTTTAAAAATTCCTTTAATTAAAGTAAAGTATCAAGGTAGAAGGTTTTGGATGACTTCCACACATCTAGACACTTAGACCTGTGCGGAAATACTTATCTGATGCTACAAACATCAACAATGATGTGGTGGAACTTCTCATAATATCGTTCTTTATTTTTCTCAAAACCCTCACAGTTACTCCAGAAAGGATTATCAGAGGACTCTCTACCCAAGAGGCATTTTTCCATGTGTATCAAACATTTGAAATTTAGAGGAGATGGATGAATGAATTTCATAAAGAAAACATCGTTAACATACAAGGTATTTATATGAACAAAATCTTGCAGACTCGACAAAACGAGAACGTTTTGAGCTTCAAGAATTCAACGGTTAAAACATGTAGATCTAAAATCACGAAGGACATACACTTAGGATAGCATCATGCTTAATACATTAAACAATATCAAAACATTTCTGCATTCATTCAATCATATCAAACATACTTAGGAAAGAAATTGGTAATTTATTATGAAATTAATTCCAATAACATAAAAACACCATGCATTTACAATGGATATGATGTCAATTGATGCCCGAGTCTTTCATTAATGATAAAATTAGATGTAAAATGTCTAAAGAATAAGTGTGGCTTTACATGGAGAATACAATAGAGACCAATACAATGTCACTGACTGATACGGTCATGGTGAATGAATCTCTACAGGTCCTCAACCCTCTTCTCATAATCTATCTTTTCATCTATGAACTT
>ML780256.1:43636-59828 GCA_009831015.1 Picea engelmannii
ATTGTGGGTTACGATACTACTAAACAAATTCTCTTTCTGAGGTTGTAATAATGCTTGATACTTTGGGGCCAAAGCATCATCATCTAAAATTTTAGAATTGGAAGGGTCTGGAAATTGAAGCATCTAAGCAATGGATTCTTTGTTTATTTGGCAGATTACCCTAGAGTGGTATGTGGAAACTATCAATCTCTTCTCAACTTGGTAATTTATGGCGCACTAGCTAAGTAGTTTGGGGAAATGGTAGATCTTGGGAATTATTGATCGAGACAAAGTCGATTCCCACGAATTAATTGGTAAAGGTATAGGAATGACAGAGATGGGTCACAAACATCCCCTTCTCTGTAAACCAGGTGATCATCAACGATATTGGGCTTCTTAGGTGCCTAACTTCAACTGGGGTTCTACTAGGTCAACATAATAATGATTCGCAGAAGAAAACAACCCTTAAAATAGAAAGAGGAGGATCAATATGCACATAAACACCTTTTTACTGTATAGTTGAGTGCATGCATAGGTGTCCAAATAAGATTCTTCATCAACAGTTGCTTTAACCAATTAAAAATGCTTTGATAATGACCCATATGTTCCCTCCTTTTGGTCGATCGAGTGCTTTTATCCCTTTTCTTATAAAATTTAAAGCAAATCATCTACGTGGCATTGTGATAGGGCCACTTGTCTGTACACTCTATACGATCTTATATAGGTATCCACCCATACTTTGGGTCCCAATGTAATTTCTCACATTATGGTCGATCTGCATGGATACAAATGTGTCATACGATTATTGACAGGACTGGAGAATGATGTGACACATGCCCCAAGTGTAAATGTGGGCCACTTGTGTCGAGTGGGGACACAATTGTTCCCCACTCCTCAATGGTGGTATCACATTAGGGATTGGGTGGTTTTCCAATAGTTTTTCATGATGCGGTTCCAATCAAAAGGTGACACGCGTTCACGGTGGTTTACCTCCTCACATTGTGAAAGAGATGTTAATATTTGTGCTAGTTGATGATGTGAAATGCATTATCAACCGTTGATATGATCTTCGATTTATCACGCTGCAACGTGTGCCTTGCGCCCTCTGTTTCTAGCACTTAACCACTTGGTTAGACTTAGGTGCCTACTTCGCTCATCGATCCATGATGTAATAGCCCCCTGCTCTTATGTTAAGCATTTGGTCACCTTGACTTTAATCTCTTGGTTTTCCTTTAAGCTCTCGGGGCTTATCCTTTAAGATTTAACCCGTGGAATTAGCCCCTTGTTTATTAAAACTTAGATGCCTAGGGGCCAAAAAAACATGAATTTAATAAATAATCTCCCTTTGAAGCCAAGCATAGGGTTTTCTGATATAATGGTCCAAAACATTTTGGCAGTGTACTAACATTTTCTCCAGCAGGGACAACTTATTCATGTGATTTATTAAGAACTATAGAATTAGTGCCTTATCCATTGGGATATGGAGTCTGTTTAAAAAATTGTAGTACATTTATCTTCTATATTATCTTATTTGAGAGAATTCTCAACAGCTTAACATATTAGCATCCTATCAATCTAAAACTGAAATTGGAAATGACACTTAAATTGGAAATGAAACATGCAACAAAAATGAAAACTAAACTACTAATGTACAGAGTAATAAAACTCCCCGGGATTTAGTATACTGCAGAAAATGTTTGAGAAATATTCCATTTACAGGAGCTCCCAATACTTCACCATCCAAATGAGAAAGCTCATAAGTGTTGTTATCTTGAACCGAGGAGATTTGGAAAGGTCCCATCCAAATATTGTCAAACTTTCCATGTTTATCTTTGGCTTCTCTTATGGCATCCCATTTTAAAATTAAATCTCTAGTAATAAAAATCCTTGTTTTAGCTCATCTTCTGCATCTTGTAATAATTTCATCACAAGAATTCCAAGATGAATAGGGAAAACCACATCTATCCCGTAAACTAGTTGAAAAGGGAAAGTACCGATTGATCTCTTTGTCCTGATCCTATCTGTCCACAAAGCATATTTAAGATGAGAATCCCAAGCTTTCTTATTATGTGATAGCATTTTCTTGATGATCCTAAGTAATATTGTGTTTGAGGAGTTAGTTAAACCATGCCCTTGTGGATAATAGGAGTTCGAGTGCCCAAGCTCAATGTTATAATCTTGACAGAATTCTACCACCTAGCAATAATATTTTCTTCAAGGAACTTAATAATGATTGAATATGTTGCAGCTCTAGTAAGAATAGCTTCTACCCACTTTGTAAAATAATTTGTGGCTGTTAAGATCCATTTATGTTGTCCACTAGAGTTAGGATTGATCTCACCAATGAAATCTAACCCCCATTATTGAAAAGGTGCTTCCACTTTGATAGGCTTGAGTGGCAATGGCAATAGATTTTGTTTTCCCGCAAATATTTGGCATTCCAAGCATGCCTTGACATGTGAGTTAGCATTAGAAAACAAAGTGGACCAATAGTAGCCAGCCCTCGGTAATTTATATGTTTTATCCCTCCATTCATGATGGCCACCACACACCCCTTTATGGAACTCAACAATTAGGTGATGTGTTTCTTCTTCAATAATGCAATTTAACAAAATTCCTCCAAGGTCTTTCCAAAACAAATGTCCATCAATGATGCAATACTTATCTACTTTTGATTTTATGGATCTATCCTTAGCTTTATTCCAATCTAGCGAACACTGTAAGTTCTAAAAATTAAAAATAATATCTTTATACCACATAGATTGTGAAAATTTTGGACCCACTTTGTTAAAGGTTTCTTGTGGTTCATCAATTTTTGGTTATGTTGCTCTTAAATATTGGGATACAATATTTACCCCGAGAACCCTACAATTAGATTATGTAAGCAACTTTGCTCGCCCTTGTCCCTTTACCAACTTGGTAGGCTTGATCTCCACATCATGTTATTCGATCTTAGCTATCCATTTTTCTCTTTTCCCTCACTATCAAGATGGACAATGATATATTTCACAACACTAGTAGGTACATACACATTGACCTTAGAATGTAGGAAATAGTCTCTAAAGTATTTAAGGTCCTTAACCAATGCATGTGCTTGATTTTCCATAATATTGTACTTTAATTCAACATCCCTCATTGCTTTTCTAAAAAATGATATTGAATGCTCATGACCTTCAATATTATTTTGTAACAAGACAACTGCAATAGTATTCTCGAAAGCAAAAGAAATGTCCAGGAACTCTTTATCATAATCTGGGCTGACCAAGATTGGGGATTCTCATAAAGCCTTTTTAATTTGCTAAAAAGAGTCTCTGGCTTCAACAGTCCATTTTATTTCACTATATTTCTTGAGAATGTCAATGATATTTTTCATTATCTCTGGAAAATTTGGAATAAATCTTCTGAGAAAGTTTATCTCACCTAAAAAGGATTAAGCCTCTTTTTTGTTCTTTGGTAAGCCAATTAATTTTATTACCACAACTCTTTCGGGATCTATTCTAATTCCTTCTTTAGATACTATATGACCCAACAACTTCTGTCCCTTCATTGCAAAATAGGACTTCTTAGTATTTAGGGATAAACCAAATTTTTTGCACTTCATAAAAGTTTGCCTTAAGTGTTTAAGGTGATCTTCATCATATCTTGAGAACACAATCATGTCATCCAAGTAAATTCCTATGAATTTATCATTTTCTCCCACAAGGGATGTTTGTGGCTCTTTGGAAAGTATCCCTTGCATTGATCAACCCAAAAGGCATCATGTCATACAAGAAAGTTCCACAAGGTGTAGTAAATGCAATCTTCTCTCTGTCATCCAAATGCATAGACACTTGATTGTAACCTGAGAAGCCATCTATCATTGATATTTTACTAGCTCCCACTAATTTATATAATATGTGGTCCATTTTGGGCAGGGGGTAATTATCCTTTGATGAGTGATTATTCAAATTTATGAAGTCTATTCGCAATCTAATATCCCCATTCTTTTTCCTTGCAGGGACTAGATTTTCCACCCACTCTGAATATATAAGAGGGATGATGATTTTTTCATCCAATAGTTTCCTAATTTCTTTCTCAATGATAGGTAATAGAATATGATTGACTTGTCTTAGCTTCTGCTTGAAATGTTTTGTACGAGGTTTCAAAGGTATTCTATGTTAAATGATAGTAGTGTAATGTGTTTTCAAATATTCATATTTCCATACAAAGACATCTACATATTCTTTAAAAATATCCAAATACCTTTGCTTCAGATCAACATATACTTGATTGGACAACTTGTTGTGCTTAGGTTCCTCATCGGTGCCTATGTTGCAATCATCTACATTCTCATCCTTTGGCTGAACATCGGGCTTAATAGGCACATCATTCCTGTCAAATAATTGTTCAAGAGGTACCAATCCTTTTGGAATAAAATTGGTTTTTAATTGTAAGATCTTATGGTTTGCTATGCAATTGTTAAACTTTGGGACTGATTCAACCTCTCCCTCAAACAAATCTCCAATCCCTTTATCTTCATCCAAATCAATATTGCTAGCTAAAAACTCATCTATTACTTCCAATAACCTCTTAATTTTTTATCATCTTCAAACACTTTCTAATACTTAATATTATCTGGGATAGATGGCCTATATCTCATTTCTATTTCATATTTGATCCGAGGTATATTTGGTGTTTTAAAAGTACTAACAACCAGTGTTAAAGAGTCTACTTGCTGGTTAAATTCTCTAGGGACAACAATGATATTAAATGCTTAAAAGAAGTTATCTATCAGATCTCGTACTTGATTTCTACATGCTCTCATTCTTGGGTGTTTTGTCTAATAAATACTTTTTACTTGTTGAACTATCAATTATGAATCCCCAAAGACTGAAAGTTTTGCAATTTTCATCTTCTTGGCAGCCTCCAAACCTAGAATTAAAGCTTCATATCCAACAACATTGTTTGTAACTTCAAATTCCAGTTTGTATGACAAATAAATTTTCTCCATTATGGGGGAAATTAACACTATCCCAACTCCAACAACTTCCTTATAATATGCCCCATCTAAATAGAGTTTCCAAATTTCTTCACTTTTAACACAAGAATCATAGGACAAATTTGGACATGGTACCTTCCTCATGTCCCCCATCTATTGATAAAATGCAGCATCCCATATCATCTTCCACAACATATCTTAGGGTTATTTTGATCACTCACCACATAAGCAAATTTAGTCTCTCTTTATACCCTTTTGTTTTCTCCCCCAAAAACTAGAACTATGGCATAAGTCATATCCATCTGCATTGTACCTCCTAACTTACCTGCCCAAGATCTAAACAACAACAAGCCATAATTGGTAGGTATCATAATGCTCTTCACATGTAATTGAGATAAAGTCACCACCAAATCCTTGATCATACCCTCACACTTGACTTTCTCTGAATCAAATGAATACAAATCATGATAGGGTTCGGTTATCTTTAATACATGTGTTTCCATTATTGTCTTAGGCATTAGATTATTTGAATCCCCATAGTACAACATGTAGTTGTGTAACAATTTGTCATGAATATTTAAGGTCACATAAAAGGGAGCAACAACATCTTCTTTGTCATCAATGTATGGTCCAAACATGATAGTAGGGCATTCATCATGTAAGTTTAAAGTATCTGGTTGACTGCTTGGCCCTCCTCCGTGTATATTTTTTACAATTTGTTTCTAATAGAGAGGATTCATGGCCAATTCAATTAAAGGAACATGTATTCTGATTTTTTCCAACTCTTGTTAAATATTAAAATGTGAAACAACTTTATCAACAACTTTATCAACAACTTTATCAACAACTTTATGTTCACTGTCTCCTTTCATTTGTTCTTGATTATCAACATTTTTTGTGGAAATTACTGCTTCATTTGTCTTATCTTTAGATTGACTTAAAGGTAACTCTTTTGGTTGTGGGTGACTATCTTGTTTACCAGTAATTGGTCTTGGTATGAGGTCATATTTTTTTATGTAATTCATCTTGAAAAGCATCAACAAACAATTAGTATTGAGAAGATGATAATCCTAATTGGTTCATGTCTTTATCCAAATGATGTTGTTTGGAACTGAGGGATTTCTCATAGTCGGTCTAAGTTAGGTGGATAACATTAGTTTCATCTTAAAGAAAGTGCATTTCTTCTTGAAAATCAACATACTCTTTATCTCCAACATCATCAAATAAATTGGTGTCATTGTTATTTCTGATAGGTGGTTGAATAGGTTGGTCTTAATTCCTTCTTTCCCTATGCATAATCTGTGGGTTAAAAAGTCTCCTAAATTGATTTGGGTTTCTAGGTCCTCCCTCTTGATTTTCTTTAAAAAGAGTATTACCCTCTACTTCAAATCTGGTCAATTTGTTAGATAAATTTTTTATGAGTCTAGACATTTCTTCAATCTTTGCCTCTTTAGAGTCTTTGCTAGAGCCTGAAGTACAAGCCTCATCTTATTGCTTATTTTTGTCTTTATCTGTTTGATGTGATCTATGTTTAAGTTTATATGAGGCATTCATATTACCCTTAATGTCTATGACATCATATTTCAATATAAAAAGAGTTGTATACCTTGTTTCCCTCAACAACATGGCAAAATCAACTTCAAAAGCTCCAGCATAAGTAACTTGTTGCTTGAGAAGGTTTGATGCCATGAGGAATTTTATTATATAACTTGTGAAACCTCCTATTAAACTCCATCACAAATTCCCCAACGTTCTTCTTTAAAGACACAAGACAATGCCATATAATATCAAGAAGCACCAAAGACTTTGCCATCTAATATTATAAAGAGAACCAATAGTTCATGATATTTTTTATATAAAACAATCCTTAATTGTGTGTTTATAATATTGAAGAGTACTAAGTACATTGCCACCTAAAATTATAAAGATCTTTAAACAAATGTGGGTTTTTAATGTTTTTATTGTTTTATCAGTGCACTCAATGTAAAACAACACATTGCTAATAATGCATCTTGTAAACTTACAGGATGCACCACCTAGTCCAATGCAAATCAAACGACTTGAAGGCACTGAACATAATTGCTTTTTAAAATTTAAACAAGAAAAATTTAACCCAAATTTCACATCTTAATTCTCTAAAAATGTAAATGAGTAGGTAATAAACAATTTACTTGGTCTCTTCCTTACTGAGGAGGCATGGTTGCCAAGTAGATAAAAAATGAAAATATGGTACCATTTTTCAAAATTAAAAAACAAACCAAATCCATCGCGAAGTGAAGGAATCAAGGAACCCAACCACACAATAACGCTAACAAAAAGGCGATTGTTGGCCCTCGACCAAGTTTTGAGCAAACCTTGGTCAGGTTTGGACCACCTTTTGGACTTCGACGCGAGGGTCGAATATGGAGCACCATGGTGGAGCTGAGATCACAGATCTCACTTATTTTGTGGGCCATGTGGACCCAGCAAGGGGTCCCTTAGGGTTTTTGTAATGGGTTATGGGATGTCGGCCCATGGGTTTACCCATGATTAGGCCATATTGTAAAAGTATAAATAAGTAAGAATGTAATGTAGAAAGGAGTCAACAGATAAGGGAAAAGGCTAAGTGTAAGTAGTTCTGAGTTGCTTTGTGCAACAAAATGTGTATGTAAGGCTCTGTGCTCGATAGAAGTTGGCTTTGTGCCGTGAGCTAGTTTTGGGAAGGAGGATCTAGTGCTTAGTGCGTAGATCTCGTGTCCAATGCAAAGCTCGACTCTGTGGCTTAGTGCACAGGAGCGAAGGAATGTAAGAGATTGAAGAATAATAAAGAAGACGAAGCAATTGGTGGACGTAGCCCCACACTAGGGTGAACCACGTATATTTTGTGTCTTTGGTTGCTTTGTGTTGTGTTTCTTATGTTATGAATCTGCTCAATGCTTTGCTTATTATGTATGTTAGATAGATTTGTTGATGCTTAATGCTTTATTGGTGTTAGAGATGAATGAATGTTAGATCTAACTCAGTGCTATGTGCTAAATGATTGAAGTGCTTAATATTTATTATTACTACACCGATCTATCTTAGGGTTTGTTCTGCGATGTTAATAAAGATAATGAACTAATGCATATCACCTTCTAAGTGTTGCTAGAATACTCCGTGAAGTGTTATTATCACAGATCTGTGTCCCAGCTCGGTTACAAACACCTGAGTCCTGTAACCCCCCTTCTTCTACCTTGGGTGAGACTTTGCCTTCTTGCAGGTGTTGTCGAAAGGGCCGATAGTTAGGGTTTTGTTGGTGCGATGTTGAAGCGTTGAACCCTGGGTCTACCCCTGTGCTAAAAAATGGCTCCGTTGTTGGGACCTGAAACTGTGATTGTTGGGAACTGAAGTAAAGAAAAGAGAAGCTCTGTGCATATATCTGCTGCTGAAGTGCACAATACTCTACTTGACTTGTGAAGCTCTATGCTAAGAAATAAATCCGATCTAAAGAAAAGAGGTAAAGCTTTGTGCTTTGATAAGAGTAAGATAAGTGAAAAATTTTGTTTCGAAAGCATCACTTTAAGTATGTTTAATAGATTATGTCCTAGTCTGAAAGCTAGGGCATAGTTGGAAGAAAGAGTTGATCTAAGTAAAGCTAATAGAAATGAAGAAATATATGTTATTCCTATGCATAGAAAGAATTTTTGGACTAATAAGTGGATGCAGGAACCTAGAAAGAATTTTTGCAGATTGCAAGTCCAGCACTGTGAGCCCAGTGCGCAGTACATAAGAGGTTGGAGAACATACAAGAGAAATAGAGGGTTGACACTATGTTATAATTGCAGAAGACCGGGACATCTTGATAAGGAATGCCCTGGTACAAGTCCTATTTTTCTTTGTTGTAAAATTGTTGTTCACGAGGTTGATGATTGCTAAATTTGAAAGGATGAACATGAGACAAGAAAACTATGAAGGAAGTAAAGAGACTAAGAGCATGTTAGAGAATCATAAAGAGGAAGAAACAAAGAAAGCTCAGACTATGTTATCATAGTTTAAAGAAACAATGAAGGATCACAAAGATGTCAACTTACCAGAGATCTTGAAAGTAAAACATAGCATAAGGACAAGAATAGAAGACTTCGACATAGACTGTGTCTTGGATGAGGAGACACAAGTGAATATTATGACAGAAGACACTTGGGAAATTTTGGGAAAGCCTGTTGTGGTACCTTCATTGGGAAGGATAGGCTTATTTAAAGGAAAGATGATAACACTATGTGGAAGAGTTACTAATGTACCTATTATTAACCATGGAACATCGACTAAAGAGGAATTTGAAGTCATTAAGTTTGTTGAGAACAACGCCCCTTTCCCACTTTTTTTAGGAAAGACTTGGATTGATAAGGATCACATCAGAAGGAAAGCATAGGAAGAAGCTATAGAAAAGAAAAAGTAGGAACTAAGGGATTTCGTCGCTATAAAAATACACTGACTAATAAAAGAACGAGAAGATAAGTCGAAGCAATAGAGGGCAAGAGAATTAGATGTCGAGGTTGACAGAACGCAAGAAGGTTTGAGGGACCTATCCATGCAAGAAAGAAGAATACCCACCCTGGAATTAATAAGAGAAGGGATATTAACTTCGAACCCTTTGAGAGCACATCAGTAGTGCGAAGTCATTATGCTAGGAGAGGATAAGAATAAGAATGGAAAGAGGAATTCATAAACAGTTAGAGAAACTCATATCACAGGAAAGAAGGCAAGGAAGCTCGGTAAAAACAAAACCAAGTTAGAAAATCTACAGGAAGCTACAGAGAACAAATTGAAGACTTCACAGACCATAACCTCGTAGGAGGTAGGTTTGTAGGACTTGAACCTCGCTAGAACAACAAAACCACGCAGAATGGGACTTCGCCCAGGCGAAGTTATATGACCGTTGGAGGCATCCTGTCTGTTAGAGATATGCTCCAGAACATCTAGAAAGCACATTTATGAGCTTTTGGATGTTGATACCATGCTATAACAGGCAGATTCACATTGATGGAAGCATTCCTTTCTGTTGGAAGAATCTGTTACAATGGTAGCTTATTTAACCCGTTGGTCGTTGCACCAGGACCACTTTTTACCACCCGTGAATAACTGAGCCAAGAAGATAATTGATTGTGTATTGAGTTGTGCTATCAAAAGCTATACATCGCCATATATTCCCCTACCCCGACCTGTCTGTTTAAAAGTGAGAATGTCGGGCGAACCTAGTGCATTAGAGAAGTTTGTCGAGGAGATCTTCATGAAGATAATGATTGATAGACAATTATCTAAAGGTGTCCAGGCATCGTCGACTAGGGGACTACAATATTCCCCTTCGAATAGATGTCCTACCATGCTTTCAATTGATCCGCACAGTACCTACTGCGCTTTCCTCGTCACATAATGCAAAATTGAGGGATGAACCAGCCCAATTAAGAAGACTTGAGATGCGACAAAGGCTCGACTTCAGAAATTCCAAGAAGAGAAGGAGAAGGCTATAGAAGCCTTGAAATAAGAGAAAGATGAAGTCTTAGAACAATTACGCGTAGCTCGGTACTGTGTAACCGCCTATGAAAATGAGAAAGAAGAATTTCAGGCGATGGTCTAGGAGGAAAAAGTCCAAGTACAAGGAGAAAAGGAGCAGTTGCTCGCAAAACAGGCCATGGTTAAGGAAGTTGTCAGTAAATCATATCACTCTGGACCTAGTTTCGCACAGGAGGAACAAGATTCAGTCGATACTCAAGTGGTGAAGCTCACTGAGACCATCCAATAGCTTCAAGCGAGGATAGCGGAGTTGGAAATCCAGGCAGTACCGAGCACCTCGCGGGAGGTGCGTGACCAGAGGGAGGAAGCCGCTAAGAATGCAGTAGTAAGGATCAGAGCCCTCGCCTTAGAATGCAAACAATTGAGTGATAGAAGTGCACAGACTTATGAACACCTTGCTTAAGATCCATAGCTAAGGAAATTGGAAGCACAGTTACAAGAGGCGCAACAGCAGGCCTTCTGCGTGCAAGCGTAGATGAAGTTGCTCACCGCAGTTGAAAGAATGAAGAGGTCCCAGGAACAGCTCGTGGTATAGAACCAAATCATTTCCATCCAGGGCAGAGTAATGGAAGTCGCGCAGAAACTACAACTTGTGAAGGATGAAGCCTGCAAGGTGTTTGAAGAAATTGAAGGACAAGGCTCGCAACTAGAGAAGTGGTTGCAACAGTGGAATGGTGCCTGGAAGGGCCTGTTACATCGTAGACGATCTAGCAGCTCGCTGAGCAGGAGGCTCAGGTGAAGCAGAAAGTCGAGGCAGATCAAGGCCTTCCAAGCAACATTTCCCAGGCCCGAGTGACTCAGGACGAGTCACAGGTGAGTGTTGGGGGCCTGTTGGCCCTCGACCAAGTTTTGAGCAAACCTTGGTCAGGTCTGTACCGCCTTTTGGACTTCGACGTGAGGGTCAAAGATGGAGCACCATGGAAGATCTGAGATCACAGATCTCACTTGTTTTGCAGGCTATGTTGACCTAGCAAGGTGTCCCTTAGGGTTTTTGTAATGGGTTATGGGATGTCGGCCCATGGGTTTACCCATGATTAGGCCTTATTGTAAAAGTATAAATAAGTAAGAATGTAATGTAGAAAGGAGTCAATAGATAAGGGAAAAGGATAAGTGAAAGTAGTTATGATTTTCTTTGTGCAACAGAATGTGTATGTAAGGCTCTGTGCTCGATAGAGAAGTTGGCTTTGTGTCATGACTTAGTTTTGGGAAGGAGGATCTGGTGCTCAGTGCGTAGATATCCTATCCGATGTGAAGCTCGGCTTTGTGGCTTAGTGCACAAGAGAAAAGGAATGTAAGAGATTGAAGAATAATAAAGAAGACAAACCAGTTGGTGGACGTAGCCCCACACTAGGGTTAACCACGTATATCTTGTGTCTTTGGTTTCTTTGTGATGTGTTGCTTATGTTATAAATTTGCTCAGTGCTTTTCTTATTATGTATGTTAGATAGATCTGTTGATGCTTAATGCTTTATTGGTGTTAGAGATGAATGAATGTTAGATCTAACTCAGTGTTATGTGCTAAATGATTGAAGTGCTTAATCTTTATTATTACTGCGTCGATCTATCTTAGGGTTTGTTCTGCGATGTTAATAAAGATAATGAAGTAATGCATATCACCTTCTAAGTGTTTCTAGAATACTCTGTGAAGTGTTATTATCACAGATTTGTGTTCCAGCTCGGTTACAGACACCTGATTTCTGTAACACCCCCTTCTTCTACCTCAGGTGAGACTTCGCCTGCTCGCAGGTGTTGCCGAAAGGGCTGGTAGTTAGGGTTTTGTTGGTGCGTTGTTGAAGCGTTGAACCCTGGGTCTACCCTTGTGCCAACAATGATCGTACAAGGATGGTGAGCACTAATGCTTGTATGGTTGGAAGCATTGAATTAATGGTAAAAAATAAATAACGGTTTGGTGTGTGTGTGTGTGTGTACACCAAACAATTATTTCATTGTAACTTCTTTTTCTCTGAGATCAAAGTTACATTTTTAATATATATATATATATATATATATTAAAAATGCTTCTTTGATCTCAGAGAAAATTAAGGTACAATCCTTAGGTGCTGAAGTGATTACAAAATAAAGCAGTTTTTATGCATGCTCATGATGATCCCAAAAAATAGCCATAAAGGCTATTAGACCATTTTCCCCAAAATAACAAAACATAGTCATTCATCAACCTACTACATTTCAAAAACTCGAGCCTATGCTCCAAACTATAAAATGAAAAAATAGACAACCTGTATAGAAGATACATAAGAGTTACATTCTAGTAAAAACACAATCCCTTTTGGAGATCAACTCTTCATCAGAGAACACTTCCAAAACCAATTGATTTTCAGCCATATCTAAAGCATCTTTTCACAATGAGTCAACAAAAGTATTAAGTTCCCTAAGAACATGCATGAAACTATGTTAACGAAAGGTAGCAGAGATAGACTTCAACCATTGACCAAGTTGTTGAAGATATATACTTTTGAGTTGAATTTACTCCTTCATCCAATCGATAGTCAATTTAGAATCACCAAAGACCTATAGCTCATATACATTCTCGCCCATTGCACACTTGAGAAATGCATACAATGCATTGAACTCCCCTTGATTGTTCGTACTTGAACCCATATTTGATTTTCCAATAATAAAATGATTTTCTGAAAGATAAAGAATGAATCCCAGACCAAAGGACATGCCCAAGCCTTGACAAGCACCATAAAAAATACCCCATGCCATATTTTTGTTGATTTCCACTGTGCCAATCTTGCGAGACTTTTTCAATATCGGAGAGGCCTTATAACATGACAATATGGCCAATGCTTGTTGTGAGGCCCTAAAGGAGGAAAAATACTTATCTTCAAAGATATGGGCATTATGGGCCAGCTAGATACCCCATGCAACCAATATTGGAAGGATTATAAGCTCCTTCAATATAGGGCAAGTAAAAAACTCACAAAAAATGTATGTCAAAGAGTTTTTGTCCCATAAATGAGCCAGCCCTAGCTGGTGCTCAATCTCTATCCAAACCTAGCGAGTATATGAACATTACAACAATAAATGTGAGTTAGATTCATTGAAACATTTACACAAATAACATAAGCCCAGCCCATGCTTACTCCTAAGCTACATTATGTCCCAAGTCGGCACACATTCTATAAGAACTAACTACAAAAATATAATACCTTTCAATGGGCCCTTAAGCTTCCATAATTTCTTATACCACCATTGAGTGGCATTTTCACCTTTATTTAACAAGTCTTGGTAATCAAATTTTGACAAGTAGAGGCCCCCCAACTTCTTGAAATACCAAACCAACTCGTCCTCTACATCCCTTAAGTGGACGTGAGCCTTTCTAAGCTCTGTCGTGAATTGGGTCCAGTACTAGTACCAATGGGCATTCATGGCAAAAACCTCAACTGAGAACCATCCCTAACACCATATAGTCGAACTAGTAAAATCACCAATTCGATTGAGTGCACAATGACCAATATCCTAGAGGTAAGTCACAAAACCCTCAGGTATAAAGATACTATCACCAAAACCAACAATGGAATCTATAATACCCTTATCTGAACCCCAATTGTAAATGAAAATGTAAATGCATGTTTAGGCTGGTGAGCCATTGGCACCGAGTGTTAGCTCGGTTTTGCGCGCACCTGAGTAAGTGTGTGTGGAATGTGCATTAAGGGAAGGGTACACACATTCCATAGTGTTGCACACACCTAAGTAACCTTGATCGAACTGATATATATATATATATATATATATATATAAGGTCGGAGATCCTGTGGGTGGTTATTGGGCTAGTGAGCCGAGATGCAAAAAGGTCAGTGCGTCTATCCTTGTAAATGTAATCACACTCAATTATTAATAAAAATCACATCACTATGCGCATAACAATTAGATGAAAAGAGATGGGGGGGTAAACTCCACTAAAAAGGGAAAAGGGGGGCTTAAGTCCAAGATAATAGTTTATTAATATTTCCGAATAGTGTCATTTATGGATATTTATTTATCCTAAGTTCTCGAGGGATGGGAACAAGTCACCAAGTGGATAAAACTAATGTTGAAGGTGACACGTGCCTAGTTATCACCATGCAAATATATGGTTGAACCTTAATGTATTTTGGGGGGAGGTTTTTCATTCATTTTCTGGAGGGGTCAGACCATCTGATCGGGGGGATGACCAATACCTTACCTACAAAGAAAAAATTGGAAAGGGGTTTCCATTTAGTAACTAGAGACTTTGTTGTCAAAGAGGCGGGTTGTGAGGCCCGTGAGAATTTTCTCCTGGTAAGATATTTGTTGTCAAAGAGGCAATTTTTCAGGCCCATGGGCATTCTCTCCAGGTGAGATATTTGTTAGGAATTGTTCCATGGTGTGTTGGGAATTAGTTACAGGGCTCTGAGACTTCATGTTTGGCCTGTTGTTGAATCCCCACAAGGGAAGTGTGGCAGCCAAGGGACTATTGAAAAGAGAAGGGGTAGACTTCCTGGGGTGGGAAAAACATGTGGGGAATGAGAGATTGTAGGATAGTTACAGCAGTTGAGCACCTTGGAACGAGCAATTCTATTAATTTTTAAACCTTAGCCTGGCATTATGAATCCTTTTTCCCTGGTGGAGTTTAAGCCCCAACTCGGGGGTGACTTCTTGTTGAAATTATATGAGCAACAAAGTCTATGGATGGGAGGAAAGCATGAGCTCTGCGCGCAGTTGGTGACTCTTTATAAAAGATAAGTGTCCTTTATGTGGTTGTCTAATTTACTATGTGCATATTTACGTATGTCTAATATGGGTTTATTTCTTGTATGATGTTGCATATGATCAAGTGTCATTATTTTGTATAATGTTGATTGCACATAGAAAGTGTGTTGTTGTATTCACTAAACATTGTGGCACATACAAAGTATGACAATTATTGAGTATTCATGTTAGTTAACTTTGTAGTAATGGTCATGAGTTTCCAAGGCAAGGCTAGAATTGTCATGCGCGCAGGGAATTAATCTGTGTGTGCAAGAGGTTGGAGTCGTTGCGCGCATGAGGAAGCAAATCCATGTGACAAGGAGAACTAAATCTACGTCACTTGCAAATTTGGGTCATTTTACGACGGCTATTTCGACGCTCTTGCGACGCTATGTCGTTGATATTGCGACGAATATTGAGTCCCTGAAACGTCGTATCATGGGACGTGGAAATTTCGATGAACTTGAATTAACGTCGCAAGAGCGACGACCCTAGGGAACTTCTCACAATTGCAACAAAAAAAGAAATATCGTCGCCACTACGACAATATAGGCAATCTAAGTGAAACCAACATTTCATCGCACTCGCGACGGCGATTTTCATTGTTTATAGAGAAAATGCGTCACAACAACTTTTGTTGTCGTCGCGCTTGCGATGACAACATTTCTTTGTTTATGTAGAAAATGTGTCGCAACAACTTTTGTTGTCGTCGCACTTGCGACGCCAACATTTCTTTGTTTTATATCACATTTGTCGCAGGTATGACAAGAGTTCATTGTTTATATAGCAAATGTGTTGCAACAATGTTTGTTGTCATCGCACTTGTGATGACAACATTTCTTTGTTTTTATAGCACATCTGTCACAGGTATGACAAGAGTTTGTTGTTTCTATAGCAAATGCGTCGCAACAATGTTTGTTGTTGTCACACTTGCGACAACAACATTTCTTTGTTTTTATAGCACATATGTCA
>ML780256.1:59928-74903 GCA_009831015.1 Picea engelmannii
CTTGAATATCTCTTGGCTAGGGTTTGGAACATCAGATCAGTCTTTTGTGTTGCGCTATCCTTGGGGAGAGATGCGATGCTCTTTGTTTGGCTATCTAGCCTAGGGTTTTCTTCTGGAGGAATTCTCAGTCAAGGTTAAGGTGCTCGGAGGGAGGCTTCGGCCTGTGGTTGGGTGAAGAGGGTATCATCAATGGTAAAACGAGCACATCATCTTCTATATTCTAACACTTCTATTGGTCTGCCAAACCCTGAGAATAAGTTACACTATGATCCCAAAAAAATGGTGACCTTACCAGATCTGCCTTGATTCTCTTTTATTATTGTACACTTGTCCAAAAACCAATTCTTGAAATTGTTTACTGCTCTCTTGTTCTTGAAACCACTTCTTGTTTTTTGAAGTGCTTTTCCTTAATAATTTAATTTACATAGTAAAATTATTCACTTGTTTTACCCTTGTTGGGTTGATCATGAGTTGCTTGGTTCTCCTTGTCTTGGCAAACATATTTTGGTAAATTGACATGCATGCTTCCATTGTTTTCCCATTGGGTACTTCTGATCATTAAGAGTTCTCACTACCTCATCCAAATTAGTATATAACTCATATGATGGTTGAGGTAAATTTTTGAACATCATCTTTAGATTATCAAGTAGTTCAACATCCTCTCCCAATAGATCTATTACATCTTGTCCCTTCAAAGTGCCTTCTAGCTTGTCAAACTTGTCACCATTGTTCCTCCTTGCATCCAGTAGCTTCTTATAATTATTCTTTGTATACAAATATCCATTTCCATCCCAAGAAGTTGGTAGTGCATTCTTTATAACATCGTTAAAAATCTCATTGAAAGAACCAATTCGTGCCACAAGTTGATGGAATTTATTCTCAGCATTTTGTAATAGGCTTTTCTTTGTGAGGAATCTTTTAACATCCATGACAATGCTTGTCCTATCAGTGGTATTCAATTATTTTAGCTCGTGCTTCGTTCTGCCATTCAAAAACTTTATGATATCATTGGCCATATATGGCTTATTTTCTGGCTCATTAGCTATTTTTTTAATATCAATAAAAGCTACAGTGACTAGCTCGAGTTCATCATGTACCAGAGAAAAATAAGACCAATTCTTGAATATGGTAGTGACTATGTTATCCCAAATAACATGTTTGGCCCCATTCATAGTTGATCTTCATATCACCTTCTATTTCATACGAGCTAACTCATTTTTTACTTCCTCTTTGGCAACATTGTTTTGTGCCAAGATTACTTCCCTTCTCTTTACATGTTCTTCCAATTTTGTTATCTTATCATCTCTACGTTTTAGCTTATTTGTGAAAGTGCCCAATTCAATCCTTTTCACACTCAAATCTGCCATAACTTTAGAAATCCCATCGTATGGATCTAGTGAAGTAGCATGAATTGTACTTGACTTAGATGCTTGCAATAATTGAGTCTCTTGAGCTTTGAAGGCTTCATTCTCAGCATGTAGGTGTTCTATAGTTGTATTTCTTTCTACCAATTTTTGATATAGTTGTTCTTTCTCTTCAAAGCTTGCTTGCAGCTTTGGGGTCTACACATGTTGTATGTTTGGGACATTCAGTTTCTTCTTAAGTACCTTTATTTCTTTTTCTTTTTCTTTTATCAAATCCCCTAAAACAACAATATTTTTAGGATCTACACTTAAAGCAACAATTTTCTTTTCCAATTTAGTGATCTAAATTTGCTTGGCTTTGGTAGCCAACTTCTCTTGCTTGAGTTGCTAGTCAATTTTCACCACCATGTTTTGTATTTTATGTACACTGACAACAAGTTGGAGGACTCCTCTATAAATCATATCATTGGTTTGCTTATGTAACTCAACCATGTCCACTAGGTGGACATCACCAATATTCACCTTCATTTGTGTAGCTTTGTAGTCAGGAGGGGCATGAGTTGTAGGGCCTTTTGGCTCAAATATGGCCAAGTTAAATGTCCCTTGTTGATAATCTACAACATAAAGTACTTTGGTCTAAGCCATATTTTCTCCCCATGCTTAGGGATATATCTCCTTCTTAATATCCTAATTTTTCCTCTTGATATCCATGTATTGAGAAAATAGGGAAGGTGACTTATCAAGTATCCATGTAGTAGTGGATGTAT
Organism: Picea engelmannii; assembly: GCA_009831015.1. Classification (NCBI taxonomy): domain Eukaryota; kingdom Viridiplantae; phylum Streptophyta; class Pinopsida; order Pinales; family Pinaceae; genus Picea; species Picea engelmannii. The sequence continues at coordinate 62,060 of ML780256.1, forward strand.
GTGATGATTATGTTAATGTCAACAATGCAGAAGTGAGATATTCCACGGTAACAACACTCTCTCTTAATGTTGAACCAACTTCCCCTATCCCTTCACCTTGTGCACTCAATCCTTCACTGGTAATTGTTACTACAACCTCATGTGCTTTTGATTCATCACTAGTTTTAGCACTCTTACTCAATTGTTCTCCCCATGGGTCATCCACCTCCATTTCATATAATATCTCTGAGAAAGCTCATTTTGTTACTTGTTACTCTTTCCTCTATGGGATTAAGATTGTCTTTCCTAAGTCTTTATGTGGTGTAAGTGCTTGATCTTGAGCATGTTTTTCTAATATTTCCTTAGTTTCCTTCCACGAGTCAAGATAAAAAAATCCTTTCTAGCAATGGATTTGGACAATGCTTGTAACTAGGCCTTATATCTAAGATCACATTGAATGGGTCATAAACCCATTTTTCCCCTTTCTCTAAGTGAAATTGTTGAAGCATCTCTTCTGCAAATTCCAATGCAGTCCTGAATTTCACCAAGAAGGGGCCTACCTCGTAAGGTATCTTAAAAGTTATGGTTTGTTTGTATTGGGAAAAGTTTAGATGATCAGAATGGAATATTTGCCTTATATACTCTAGTGCAAATATCCAGGGAGTTAAGAAAGCTAGTAGCTTATAAGGCTCCTCTTCACAACCATATATTCTTATGATTGTGTGATCTTCAAACAAAAACCAACTTCCCACTCTGGTCTCTTTTCTCAATTGTAGCATCTTCTTGAATTCAAGTAACATTCTGGGAGGTGGAGTACTATGTAACGAGGAATAATATGAGCTCATAAAATTATTTACAAAGTTGATAAACCTTTTTTCTGATACTATCTCATTATTTCTATAGTCCAATCAATTATTGATTTATGTGTCCCTGATTCACTCACTGGTTGGATTCCCAAGTTCTCAAAATGTGAGATATTATTGAATAAGATTAGATAAACCAAATAATCTTGATATCTGAATGTCTTGGCACTATGGAAATTAGACAATTGAAAATGCATGATTTATGATAGGAATTGTTAGTAATCCAATTTAGCATATATTATAACATCTGGAGGACACAAGACAGTCATCAATCCTGATATGGTCTCATCTATTGCTCTATCATGCTCATAACTCAAGATTTGGCATATCATGGTAATGAAATGTCTGATTATCTCAAGATTTTTTTTTGAGTTGTATGGTGGTAACCCAACTAGAAGTGGAGCATTGTGGGTTACGATACTACTAAACAAATTCTCTTTCTGAGGTTGTAATAATGCTTGATACTTTGGGGCCAAAGCATCATCATCTAAAATTTTAGAATTGGAAGGGTCTGGAAATTGAAGCATCTAAGCAATGGATTCTTTGTTTATTTGGCAGATTACCCTAGAGTGGTATGTGGAAACTATCAATCTCTTCTCAACTTGGTAATTTATGGCGCACTAGCTAAGTAGTTTGGGGAAATGGTAGATCTTGGGAATTATTGATCGAGACAAAGTCGATTCCCACGAATTAATTGGTAAAGGTATAGGAATGACAGAGATGGGTCACAAACATCCCCTTCTCTGTAAACCAGGTGATCATCAACGATATTGGGCTTCTTAGGTGCCTAACTTCAACTGGGGTTCTACTAGGTCAACATAATAATGATTCGCAGAAGAAAACAACCCTTAAAATAGAAAGAGGAGGATCAATATGCACATAAACACCTTTTTACTGTATAGTTGAGTGCATGCATAGGTGTCCAAATAAGATTCTTCATCAACAGTTGCTTTAACCAATTAAAAATGCTTTGATAATGACCCATATGTTCCCTCCTTTTGGTCGATCGAGTGCTTTTATCCCTTTTCTTATAAAATTTAAAGCAAATCATCTACGTGGCATTGTGATAGGGCCACTTGTCTGTACACTCTATACGATCTTATATAGGTATCCACCCATACTTTGGGTCCCAATGTAATTTCTCACATTATGGTCGATCTGCATGGATACAAATGTGTCATACGATTATTGACAGGACTGGAGAATGATGTGACACATGCCCCAAGTGTAAATGTGGGCCACTTGTGTCGAGTGGGGACACAATTGTTCCCCACTCCTCAATGGTGGTATCACATTAGGGATTGGGTGGTTTTCCAATAGTTTTTCATGATGCGGTTCCAATCAAAAGGTGACACGCGTTCACGGTGGTTTACCTCCTCACATTGTGAAAGAGATGTTAATATTTGTGCTAGTTGATGATGTGAAATGCATTATCAACCGTTGATATGATCTTCGATTTATCACGCTGCAACGTGTGCCTTGCGCCCTCTGTTTCTAGCACTTAACCACTTGGTTAGACTTAGGTGCCTACTTCGCTCATCGATCCATGATGTAATAGCCCCCTGCTCTTATGTTAAGCATTTGGTCACCTTGACTTTAATCTCTTGGTTTTCCTTTAAGCTCTCGGGGCTTATCCTTTAAGATTTAACCCGTGGAATTAGCCCCTTGTTTATTAAAACTTAGATGCCTAGGGGCCAAAAAAACATGAATTTAATAAATAATCTCCCTTTGAAGCCAAGCATAGGGTTTTCTGATATAATGGTCCAAAACATTTTGGCAGTGTACTAACATTTTCTCCAGCAGGGACAACTTATTCATGTGATTTATTAAGAACTATAGAATTAGTGCCTTATCCATTGGGATATGGAGTCTGTTTAAAAAATTGTAGTACATTTATCTTCTATATTATCTTATTTGAGAGAATTCTCAACAGCTTAACATATTAGCATCCTATCAATCTAAAACTGAAATTGGAAATGACACTTAAATTGGAAATGAAACATGCAACAAAAATGAAAACTAAACTACTAATGTACAGAGTAATAAAACTCCCCGGGATTTAGTATACTGCAGAAAATGTTTGAGAAATATTCCATTTACAGGAGCTCCCAATACTTCACCATCCAAATGAGAAAGCTCATAAGTGTTGTTATCTTGAACCGAGGAGATTTGGAAAGGTCCCATCCAAATATTGTCAAACTTTCCATGTTTATCTTTGGCTTCTCTTATGGCATCCCATTTTAAAATTAAATCTCTAGTAATAAAAATCCTTGTTTTAGCTCATCTTCTGCATCTTGTAATAATTTCATCACAAGAATTCCAAGATGAATAGGGAAAACCACATCTATCCCGTAAACTAGTTGAAAAGGGAAAGTACCGATTGATCTCTTTGTCCTGATCCTATCTGTCCACAAAGCATATTTAAGATGAGAATCCCAAGCTTTCTTATTATGTGATAGCATTTTCTTGATGATCCTAAGTAATATTGTGTTTGAGGAGTTAGTTAAACCATGCCCTTGTGGATAATAGGAGTTCGAGTGCCCAAGCTCAATGTTATAATCTTGACAGAATTCTACCACCTAGCAATAATATTTTCTTCAAGGAACTTAATAATGATTGAATATGTTGCAGCTCTAGTAAGAATAGCTTCTACCCACTTTGTAAAATAATTTGTGGCTGTTAAGATCCATTTATGTTGTCCACTAGAGTTAGGATTGATCTCACCAATGAAATCTAACCCCCATTATTGAAAAGGTGCTTCCACTTTGATAGGCTTGAGTGGCAATGGCAATAGATTTTGTTTTCCCGCAAATATTTGGCATTCCAAGCATGCCTTGACATGTGAGTTAGCATTAGAAAACAAAGTGGACCAATAGTAGCCAGCCCTCGGTAATTTATATGTTTTATCCCTCCATTCATGATGGCCACCACACACCCCTTTATGGAACTCAACAATTAGGTGATGTGTTTCTTCTTCAATAATGCAATTTAACAAAATTCCTCCAAGGTCTTTCCAAAACAAATGTCCATCAATGATGCAATACTTATCTACTTTTGATTTTATGGATCTATCCTTAGCTTTATTCCAATCTAGCGAACACTGTAAGTTCTAAAAATTAAAAATAATATCTTTATACCACATAGATTGTGAAAATTTTGGACCCACTTTGTTAAAGGTTTCTTGTGGTTCATCAATTTTTGGTTATGTTGCTCTTAAATATTGGGATACAATATTTACCCCGAGAACCCTACAATTAGATTATGTAAGCAACTTTGCTCGCCCTTGTCCCTTTACCAACTTGGTAGGCTTGATCTCCACATCATGTTATTCGATCTTAGCTATCCATTTTTCTCTTTTCCCTCACTATCAAGATGGACAATGATATATTTCACAACACTAGTAGGTACATACACATTGACCTTAGAATGTAGGAAATAGTCTCTAAAGTATTTAAGGTCCTTAACCAATGCATGTGCTTGATTTTCCATAATATTGTACTTTAATTCAACATCCCTCATTGCTTTTCTAAAAAATGATATTGAATGCTCATGACCTTCAATATTATTTTGTAACAAGACAACTGCAATAGTATTCTCGAAAGCAAAAGAAATGTCCAGGAACTCTTTATCATAATCTGGGCTGACCAAGATTGGGGATTCTCATAAAGCCTTTTTAATTTGCTAAAAAGAGTCTCTGGCTTCAACAGTCCATTTTATTTCACTATATTTCTTGAGAATGTCAATGATATTTTTCATTATCTCTGGAAAATTTGGAATAAATCTTCTGAGAAAGTTTATCTCACCTAAAAAGGATTAAGCCTCTTTTTTGTTCTTTGGTAAGCCAATTAATTTTATTACCACAACTCTTTCGGGATCTATTCTAATTCCTTCTTTAGATACTATATGACCCAACAACTTCTGTCCCTTCATTGCAAAATAGGACTTCTTAGTATTTAGGGATAAACCAAATTTTTTGCACTTCATAAAAGTTTGCCTTAAGTGTTTAAGGTGATCTTCATCATATCTTGAGAACACAATCATGTCATCCAAGTAAATTCCTATGAATTTATCATTTTCTCCCACAAGGGATGTTTGTGGCTCTTTGGAAAGTATCCCTTGCATTGATCAACCCAAAAGGCATCATGTCATACAAGAAAGTTCCACAAGGTGTAGTAAATGCAATCTTCTCTCTGTCATCCAAATGCATAGACACTTGATTGTAACCTGAGAAGCCATCTATCATTGATATTTTACTAGCTCCCACTAATTTATATAATATGTGGTCCATTTTGGGCAGGGGGTAATTATCCTTTGATGAGTGATTATTCAAATTTATGAAGTCTATTCGCAATCTAATATCCCCATTCTTTTTCCTTGCAGGGACTAGATTTTCCACCCACTCTGAATATATAAGAGGGATGATGATTTTTTCATCCAATAGTTTCCTAATTTCTTTCTCAATGATAGGTAATAGAATATGATTGACTTGTCTTAGCTTCTGCTTGAAATGTTTTGTACGAGGTTTCAAAGGTATTCTATGTTAAATGATAGTAGTGTAATGTGTTTTCAAATATTCATATTTCCATACAAAGACATCTACATATTCTTTAAAAATATCCAAATACCTTTGCTTCAGATCAACATATACTTGATTGGACAACTTGTTGTGCTTAGGTTCCTCATCGGTGCCTATGTTGCAATCATCTACATTCTCATCCTTTGGCTGAACATCGGGCTTAATAGGCACATCATTCCTGTCAAATAATTGTTCAAGAGGTACCAATCCTTTTGGAATAAAATTGGTTTTTAATTGTAAGATCTTATGGTTTGCTATGCAATTGTTAAACTTTGGGACTGATTCAACCTCTCCCTCAAACAAATCTCCAATCCCTTTATCTTCATCCAAATCAATATTGCTAGCTAAAAACTCATCTATTACTTCCAATAACCTCTTAATTTTTTATCATCTTCAAACACTTTCTAATACTTAATATTATCTGGGATAGATGGCCTATATCTCATTTCTATTTCATATTTGATCCGAGGTATATTTGGTGTTTTAAAAGTACTAACAACCAGTGTTAAAGAGTCTACTTGCTGGTTAAATTCTCTAGGGACAACAATGATATTAAATGCTTAAAAGAAGTTATCTATCAGATCTCGTACTTGATTTCTACATGCTCTCATTCTTGGGTGTTTTGTCTAATAAATACTTTTTACTTGTTGAACTATCAATTATGAATCCCCAAAGACTGAAAGTTTTGCAATTTTCATCTTCTTGGCAGCCTCCAAACCTAGAATTAAAGCTTCATATCCAACAACATTGTTTGTAACTTCAAATTCCAGTTTGTATGACAAATAAATTTTCTCCATTATGGGGGAAATTAACACTATCCCAACTCCAACAACTTCCTTATAATATGCCCCATCTAAATAGAGTTTCCAAATTTCTTCACTTTTAACACAAGAATCATAGGACAAATTTGGACATGGTACCTTCCTCATGTCCCCCATCTATTGATAAAATGCAGCATCCCATATCATCTTCCACAACATATCTTAGGGTTATTTTGATCACTCACCACATAAGCAAATTTAGTCTCTCTTTATACCCTTTTGTTTTCTCCCCCAAAAACTAGAACTATGGCATAAGTCATATCCATCTGCATTGTACCTCCTAACTTACCTGCCCAAGATCTAAACAACAACAAGCCATAATTGGTAGGTATCATAATGCTCTTCACATGTAATTGAGATAAAGTCACCACCAAATCCTTGATCATACCCTCACACTTGACTTTCTCTGAATCAAATGAATACAAATCATGATAGGGTTCGGTTATCTTTAATACATGTGTTTCCATTATTGTCTTAGGCATTAGATTATTTGAATCCCCATAGTACAACATGTAGTTGTGTAACAATTTGTCATGAATATTTAAGGTCACATAAAAGGGAGCAACAACATCTTCTTTGTCATCAATGTATGGTCCAAACATGATAGTAGGGCATTCATCATGTAAGTTTAAAGTATCTGGTTGACTGCTTGGCCCTCCTCCGTGTATATTTTTTACAATTTGTTTCTAATAGAGAGGATTCATGGCCAATTCAATTAAAGGAACATGTATTCTGATTTTTTCCAACTCTTGTTAAATATTAAAATGTGAAACAACTTTATCAACAACTTTATCAACAACTTTATCAACAACTTTATGTTCACTGTCTCCTTTCATTTGTTCTTGATTATCAACATTTTTTGTGGAAATTACTGCTTCATTTGTCTTATCTTTAGATTGACTTAAAGGTAACTCTTTTGGTTGTGGGTGACTATCTTGTTTACCAGTAATTGGTCTTGGTATGAGGTCATATTTTTTTATGTAATTCATCTTGAAAAGCATCAACAAACAATTAGTATTGAGAAGATGATAATCCTAATTGGTTCATGTCTTTATCCAAATGATGTTGTTTGGAACTGAGGGATTTCTCATAGTCGGTCTAAGTTAGGTGGATAACATTAGTTTCATCTTAAAGAAAGTGCATTTCTTCTTGAAAATCAACATACTCTTTATCTCCAACATCATCAAATAAATTGGTGTCATTGTTATTTCTGATAGGTGGTTGAATAGGTTGGTCTTAATTCCTTCTTTCCCTATGCATAATCTGTGGGTTAAAAAGTCTCCTAAATTGATTTGGGTTTCTAGGTCCTCCCTCTTGATTTTCTTTAAAAAGAGTATTACCCTCTACTTCAAATCTGGTCAATTTGTTAGATAAATTTTTTATGAGTCTAGACATTTCTTCAATCTTTGCCTCTTTAGAGTCTTTGCTAGAGCCTGAAGTACAAGCCTCATCTTATTGCTTATTTTTGTCTTTATCTGTTTGATGTGATCTATGTTTAAGTTTATATGAGGCATTCATATTACCCTTAATGTCTATGACATCATATTTCAATATAAAAAGAGTTGTATACCTTGTTTCCCTCAACAACATGGCAAAATCAACTTCAAAAGCTCCAGCATAAGTAACTTGTTGCTTGAGAAGGTTTGATGCCATGAGGAATTTTATTATATAACTTGTGAAACCTCCTATTAAACTCCATCACAAATTCCCCAACGTTCTTCTTTAAAGACACAAGACAATGCCATATAATATCAAGAAGCACCAAAGACTTTGCCATCTAATATTATAAAGAGAACCAATAGTTCATGATATTTTTTATATAAAACAATCCTTAATTGTGTGTTTATAATATTGAAGAGTACTAAGTACATTGCCACCTAAAATTATAAAGATCTTTAAACAAATGTGGGTTTTTAATGTTTTTATTGTTTTATCAGTGCACTCAATGTAAAACAACACATTGCTAATAATGCATCTTGTAAACTTACAGGATGCACCACCTAGTCCAATGCAAATCAAACGACTTGAAGGCACTGAACATAATTGCTTTTTAAAATTTAAACAAGAAAAATTTAACCCAAATTTCACATCTTAATTCTCTAAAAATGTAAATGAGTAGGTAATAAACAATTTACTTGGTCTCTTCCTTACTGAGGAGGCATGGTTGCCAAGTAGATAAAAAATGAAAATATGGTACCATTTTTCAAAATTAAAAAACAAACCAAATCCATCGCGAAGTGAAGGAATCAAGGAACCCAACCACACAATAACGCTAACAAAAAGGCGATTGTTGGCCCTCGACCAAGTTTTGAGCAAACCTTGGTCAGGTTTGGACCACCTTTTGGACTTCGACGCGAGGGTCGAATATGGAGCACCATGGTGGAGCTGAGATCACAGATCTCACTTATTTTGTGGGCCATGTGGACCCAGCAAGGGGTCCCTTAGGGTTTTTGTAATGGGTTATGGGATGTCGGCCCATGGGTTTACCCATGATTAGGCCATATTGTAAAAGTATAAATAAGTAAGAATGTAATGTAGAAAGGAGTCAACAGATAAGGGAAAAGGCTAAGTGTAAGTAGTTCTGAGTTGCTTTGTGCAACAAAATGTGTATGTAAGGCTCTGTGCTCGATAGAAGTTGGCTTTGTGCCGTGAGCTAGTTTTGGGAAGGAGGATCTAGTGCTTAGTGCGTAGATCTCGTGTCCAATGCAAAGCTCGACTCTGTGGCTTAGTGCACAGGAGCGAAGGAATGTAAGAGATTGAAGAATAATAAAGAAGACGAAGCAATTGGTGGACGTAGCCCCACACTAGGGTGAACCACGTATATTTTGTGTCTTTGGTTGCTTTGTGTTGTGTTTCTTATGTTATGAATCTGCTCAATGCTTTGCTTATTATGTATGTTAGATAGATTTGTTGATGCTTAATGCTTTATTGGTGTTAGAGATGAATGAATGTTAGATCTAACTCAGTGCTATGTGCTAAATGATTGAAGTGCTTAATATTTATTATTACTACACCGATCTATCTTAGGGTTTGTTCTGCGATGTTAATAAAGATAATGAACTAATGCATATCACCTTCTAAGTGTTGCTAGAATACTCCGTGAAGTGTTATTATCACAGATCTGTGTCCCAGCTCGGTTACAAACACCTGAGTCCTGTAACCCCCCTTCTTCTACCTTGGGTGAGACTTTGCCTTCTTGCAGGTGTTGTCGAAAGGGCCGATAGTTAGGGTTTTGTTGGTGCGATGTTGAAGCGTTGAACCCTGGGTCTACCCCTGTGCTAAAAAATGGCTCCGTTGTTGGGACCTGAAACTGTGATTGTTGGGAACTGAAGTAAAGAAAAGAGAAGCTCTGTGCATATATCTGCTGCTGAAGTGCACAATACTCTACTTGACTTGTGAAGCTCTATGCTAAGAAATAAATCCGATCTAAAGAAAAGAGGTAAAGCTTTGTGCTTTGATAAGAGTAAGATAAGTGAAAAATTTTGTTTCGAAAGCATCACTTTAAGTATGTTTAATAGATTATGTCCTAGTCTGAAAGCTAGGGCATAGTTGGAAGAAAGAGTTGATCTAAGTAAAGCTAATAGAAATGAAGAAATATATGTTATTCCTATGCATAGAAAGAATTTTTGGACTAATAAGTGGATGCAGGAACCTAGAAAGAATTTTTGCAGATTGCAAGTCCAGCACTGTGAGCCCAGTGCGCAGTACATAAGAGGTTGGAGAACATACAAGAGAAATAGAGGGTTGACACTATGTTATAATTGCAGAAGACCGGGACATCTTGATAAGGAATGCCCTGGTACAAGTCCTATTTTTCTTTGTTGTAAAATTGTTGTTCACGAGGTTGATGATTGCTAAATTTGAAAGGATGAACATGAGACAAGAAAACTATGAAGGAAGTAAAGAGACTAAGAGCATGTTAGAGAATCATAAAGAGGAAGAAACAAAGAAAGCTCAGACTATGTTATCATAGTTTAAAGAAACAATGAAGGATCACAAAGATGTCAACTTACCAGAGATCTTGAAAGTAAAACATAGCATAAGGACAAGAATAGAAGACTTCGACATAGACTGTGTCTTGGATGAGGAGACACAAGTGAATATTATGACAGAAGACACTTGGGAAATTTTGGGAAAGCCTGTTGTGGTACCTTCATTGGGAAGGATAGGCTTATTTAAAGGAAAGATGATAACACTATGTGGAAGAGTTACTAATGTACCTATTATTAACCATGGAACATCGACTAAAGAGGAATTTGAAGTCATTAAGTTTGTTGAGAACAACGCCCCTTTCCCACTTTTTTTAGGAAAGACTTGGATTGATAAGGATCACATCAGAAGGAAAGCATAGGAAGAAGCTATAGAAAAGAAAAAGTAGGAACTAAGGGATTTCGTCGCTATAAAAATACACTGACTAATAAAAGAACGAGAAGATAAGTCGAAGCAATAGAGGGCAAGAGAATTAGATGTCGAGGTTGACAGAACGCAAGAAGGTTTGAGGGACCTATCCATGCAAGAAAGAAGAATACCCACCCTGGAATTAATAAGAGAAGGGATATTAACTTCGAACCCTTTGAGAGCACATCAGTAGTGCGAAGTCATTATGCTAGGAGAGGATAAGAATAAGAATGGAAAGAGGAATTCATAAACAGTTAGAGAAACTCATATCACAGGAAAGAAGGCAAGGAAGCTCGGTAAAAACAAAACCAAGTTAGAAAATCTACAGGAAGCTACAGAGAACAAATTGAAGACTTCACAGACCATAACCTCGTAGGAGGTAGGTTTGTAGGACTTGAACCTCGCTAGAACAACAAAACCACGCAGAATGGGACTTCGCCCAGGCGAAGTTATATGACCGTTGGAGGCATCCTGTCTGTTAGAGATATGCTCCAGAACATCTAGAAAGCACATTTATGAGCTTTTGGATGTTGATACCATGCTATAACAGGCAGATTCACATTGATGGAAGCATTCCTTTCTGTTGGAAGAATCTGTTACAATGGTAGCTTATTTAACCCGTTGGTCGTTGCACCAGGACCACTTTTTACCACCCGTGAATAACTGAGCCAAGAAGATAATTGATTGTGTATTGAGTTGTGCTATCAAAAGCTATACATCGCCATATATTCCCCTACCCCGACCTGTCTGTTTAAAAGTGAGAATGTCGGGCGAACCTAGTGCATTAGAGAAGTTTGTCGAGGAGATCTTCATGAAGATAATGATTGATAGACAATTATCTAAAGGTGTCCAGGCATCGTCGACTAGGGGACTACAATATTCCCCTTCGAATAGATGTCCTACCATGCTTTCAATTGATCCGCACAGTACCTACTGCGCTTTCCTCGTCACATAATGCAAAATTGAGGGATGAACCAGCCCAATTAAGAAGACTTGAGATGCGACAAAGGCTCGACTTCAGAAATTCCAAGAAGAGAAGGAGAAGGCTATAGAAGCCTTGAAATAAGAGAAAGATGAAGTCTTAGAACAATTACGCGTAGCTCGGTACTGTGTAACCGCCTATGAAAATGAGAAAGAAGAATTTCAGGCGATGGTCTAGGAGGAAAAAGTCCAAGTACAAGGAGAAAAGGAGCAGTTGCTCGCAAAACAGGCCATGGTTAAGGAAGTTGTCAGTAAATCATATCACTCTGGACCTAGTTTCGCACAGGAGGAACAAGATTCAGTCGATACTCAAGTGGTGAAGCTCACTGAGACCATCCAATAGCTTCAAGCGAGGATAGCGGAGTTGGAAATCCAGGCAGTACCGAGCACCTCGCGGGAGGTGCGTGACCAGAGGGAGGAAGCCGCTAAGAATGCAGTAGTAAGGATCAGAGCCCTCGCCTTAGAATGCAAACAATTGAGTGATAGAAGTGCACAGACTTATGAACACCTTGCTTAAGATCCATAGCTAAGGAAATTGGAAGCACAGTTACAAGAGGCGCAACAGCAGGCCTTCTGCGTGCAAGCGTAGATGAAGTTGCTCACCGCAGTTGAAAGAATGAAGAGGTCCCAGGAACAGCTCGTGGTATAGAACCAAATCATTTCCATCCAGGGCAGAGTAATGGAAGTCGCGCAGAAACTACAACTTGTGAAGGATGAAGCCTGCAAGGTGTTTGAAGAAATTGAAGGACAAGGCTCGCAACTAGAGAAGTGGTTGCAACAGTGGAATGGTGCCTGGAAGGGCCTGTTACATCGTAGACGATCTAGCAGCTCGCTGAGCAGGAGGCTCAGGTGAAGCAGAAAGTCGAGGCAGATCAAGGCCTTCCAAGCAACATTTCCCAGGCCCGAGTGACTCAGGACGAGTCACAGGTGAGTGTTGGGGGCCTGTTGGCCCTCGACCAAGTTTTGAGCAAACCTTGGTCAGGTCTGTACCGCCTTTTGGACTTCGACGTGAGGGTCAAAGATGGAGCACCATGGAAGATCTGAGATCACAGATCTCACTTGTTTTGCAGGCTATGTTGACCTAGCAAGGTGTCCCTTAGGGTTTTTGTAATGGGTTATGGGATGTCGGCCCATGGGTTTACCCATGATTAGGCCTTATTGTAAAAGTATAAATAAGTAAGAATGTAATGTAGAAAGGAGTCAATAGATAAGGGAAAAGGATAAGT
>ML780256.1:107663-118483 GCA_009831015.1 Picea engelmannii
AGATTAATGTTATAGCATAGAATCTGTGCAGATTAACGTTATAGTGTAGAATCTGCGCACTAGATTTTTGGAGTGGGATTGCTCAGTAGTAAGTTGGGGATGTTACAAAGTGGTATTAGAACATTTTGTTAGTGCTCGTAATGGGAAACATTACATATTGGTATCAAAACATTTTATTAGTGCTAGTAATGGGGAACATGACATAATGGTATGAGAGCTCCGGTTTCAACACCGAGCCTGCATGGGCCAAGTATCTACTCAAGGAAAAATTTGGACTAGTAAGTGGTCAAATTTGAAATTACAGCACGCCTAGGGTGTGCATAAAATAAGAATGCACAAGTGTGCGCACTAAATTTTGACATTGTGGGGTACGACACTGGAAATGCACAGGAAAAAATGGTGCATGGGTGTGCACACTAAAAATTTAGGCCTGTGCGGAGAAAAACTAGTGGTGCATGCATAATATTGATAAGCAGTGTTTATTTTAAATATTAACATCATGCATTTGTACATGTTAAATACCAATGAACATATGGGCTTCAAAAAGAAGAAAGAAAGAGTAAAAGGGATTTAGGTAAATTCTAAATGACTATAATTTACTATGCAAGACTCAAAATTGCACAAGGGAGCTAGTCGATGTGAAAGTTTTGGACAGAGGAGTCCAATTACTGACCCATAAATTTTGAGTTGGGACATTAAAAATCATCCAAGAAATCAGAAGGAAGGATTCTGACAAAACTGTACATAGTTTTCATGAATTTGTCGCATGAATTCATCTAACAAATATTATTACTTACACATTTTGCAGAATTAACAACGATTAGATCAAGACATAATCAACGTAGAGAGTCAAAAGCATGAAATATGCATAGAGAACTTACAACCATGATGATGAATATGTGGGTTTGTATATCAATATGGGTATTGATAGTACAAAATCCAATGAGCATAGAGAAGGCAAGGAGGAGAGCATAAACTTGGTGGAAATCATAAAGGGACTGCAAAAAGATGTCCAAAGCTATAAAGTTGATAATGAGAGGCTTATGAAAACCAAAGAGAAACAAGATGACTTCAATATCAAGTTGATGGAAATCTTGGACATAATAGAAAAGAAAATGGATAAGGAGAAAGAGTCAGGCAAGTCAAGAAGTTACAAATCTCATGATGAGAGAATAAAAAAAAGAAGTGTCGATAGGAATCATCACCACTCACCAATGCATTCATTTAGGAAAGCGCGTAGTATCTCAATTCCAAATCCTATCAAAAAGCATAAGAGAAGAACTGGGGTGGATGAGCTACAGGGAGAAATGAATGAGATCAAGCCTCCTACCTTTGATGGTGAGCACAAGAAGGATGAAGAAGTGGAGACTTGGTTGTTGGGAATGAGGAAGTACTTCCAGTTGCATAATTACTATGCACAGGCAGAAGGGAGAATTCCATCTATCAGCTAAAGGGAAAAGCATTAATGTGGTGGGATCAGTTCGTGCAAGTGCAACACATTGATGAGAAGAAGGTTACTTGGAGAGTTTTTAAAAGGTATTTTCAAAGAAATACTTACTCAAGCGATAATATGATAGGAAAATGAAGGAGTTCTTTGAACTTAAGCTTGGGGGTATGACAATAGATGAGTATGAAAGAAGATTCTTAGAGTTGTTGAAATCCGTTGCATTCATCAAGGATGATCAAGTTAAAATTCAAAGGTACATGAGTGGGCTACCATCATTTATCAAAGATATAATATGATGACCCCAAGACATTGAAGGAAACCATAAGGCGAGCTAAGTGTCTCTATCATTAGCAAAGGGGATGGCCGACTTTCCAAAAGTCTTGGGAAGATAAGAGGGAAAGTAGGATGGAACAGAGGAAGAAGGGGACAAAGCCACCATTTTTCAGAAATACTTCTCAAGGACAACCAAATCCCAAGGAGCCTAGAATGACAGAAGCAACGGGGCAAAGACCAAGGAAACCACTTATTCACTGTTGGGGTTGTGGGGAAGACCACATGTACAACAATTTCCCTCGCAGAGGTGGAAAAGTGAGGATTGTTCACAATGTACAACAAGCTGTGAAAATTGAAGATATGGGCATAAATGTACCAAGGATATATGCAGCCCTAGATAACAAGCAAACGAAGTTTCAGTCACACAAGATTGAAGTGGAAGGTAATATTAATGACCAACCCATTGATATTTTGATTGATTTGGGAGCTAGTCATGGTTATCTAGATCCTAATATGGTGGAAATATTCCAAATGCCAAGAAGAAAGCTTGGAAAACCTTGGTTGGTGCAGTTAGCTACAGGAGAAAAAAGGAAAATTAATGAGATGGTTAAGGCATGTCCAATGGATATGAATGGGTGTGGCACATGGGCAGACCCAGGGTTCAGCTCCAGGAGCGCACCAACAAGCCCTAACTATTGGCCCTTTCGGCAACACCTGCGAGGCAGATGCAGTCTCACCCGAAGTAGCTATGGGGGGTTGCAGGACACAAATGTCTACAACCAAGAGAATACAGAGTGGAACAAATACAAGAACAACACAACATCTATATATCAATTACCAGCTTAGATCTACTTCACACAACTATCTATCAGATCTAACACAATATCACAATAGCAGCATATCAAATGACAAAGAACCCAACATCAATCACACATAACACAAGATGTACGTGGTTCACCCTCTCCCTAGAGCTACGTCCACAGAACTGTGCTTTATAATATATTAATATGGAAGCATACAGTTCTTATCTGTGCTCTTAGCCTACAGATCTCTCTCTCTCTCCTCCCTGTGCACCCAACTGCAGGGTTGATCTTTGCACCCAACTGAAGATCTTACAATATTTACGACTCACACAACACGATACTCCTCTCTCAACAACAATCACTCATCATAACATGATCTCTTTTAACCCATCCCAGGTCCACTTGACCTCTATTTATGCATTACAATAACTCACCGACAACCTTAGGCCGAAACCTAGGTGTCCAAAACCCTAAATACCAAAACCCTAGGTGTCTAAAACCCTAGGTCAACTTGACCCGTGTTTTCAGGGCTTCGGCAGCCTGTCTTTCCTTCCTTCTCGCGCGGTGCTCCAAATCATCCGACGGTGGCTTTTTCTGCTTGCTGAGTTGTCCATGATCCATCTTCCCTTATGATCTGTCCATCCTCGATCTCCTCATACTTCGCACTGCCTTTTCTGCTCTTCTGCTCACTTCGACCCAATATCAGTCCCTGTGTCTTCCGCGCAGTTCGCATTCCATCTTTTCTGCCTTAATCTTCGCTTACTTCCATACCCAAGGGCCAACAGGCCCCCAACACTCACTTGTGACTCATCACGAGGCACTTCAAATCTGATCCTTCTGATTTGCTTCGACTTCAGGCTGCGCGGAGCAGCCTGTGCTTTTTGCTTTTTCCTCCCCACTGTGTGCAAACTGTCTTTTCTATGTTTGGTACCTAGTTTCAACTGCACCTAGTACCTGGACCCTTTTCCATATGTTGTTAGTGAGAGCTGCGAGGCAGCGGGTTTTCATAATACAATTTCAATCGGCTCCCGTTCACCAAACCTTCCTTCCATTCTCCATTCAAAGTATTCAACTGCGTAGCTCCTCCTTCTGTAACATATGCAACCTCCTATGGCCCAAGCCAATGCGTTATGAACTTTCCTAGATGCTTCGTAAGTTTGTTGTCGTATATCAATACCAAGTCACCTTGATTAAATTCCTTCTTATTGATGTGCCTGCCATGGTAGGCTTTTTCTCTTTCCTTCTATACATGTTGATGGAATCCTCCAATAAATCTGTCTTCTTCTAGTTCGACTAACTACGTGAGCCCCTCTTGAACAATGCCAGTATCATCCATATCTATAAAGGCGACGATTCTTCATCTTGGAACCAAATATTCCATTGGGACAACTGCTTCGAGACCGTAAACCAACTTAAAAGGGGGTCTGCATTGTAAGCTTCTTGCAAGTGGTTTTATAGGCCCATAGTACTGTTGGTACTCTTAATTTTCAGTCATCCCTGTTCACACTGCAAATCTTCGTTAGCGTCGTCTCCAAAATTTTGTTGAATGCTTCAACTGTCCCATTTGCTTGTGGATGGTAGGGTGTGTTCTTATGATGATGGACTACAAAGTCCTCAGTTAAGGCTTCAACAGTCTTATTGATGAAGTGTGTGCCTTGATCGCTCATAAGGATCTTCGGGCATCCAAACCTGGTTATGATGTCATCAAATATGAAGTGCGCAGCTATAGTTTCACTACAGTCCTTAACTTCTCTTGCTTCGGCCCATCTGGTCAAGTACTCTGTCGCAGTGATTATGTATCTGGCTCCTGTGCGCTTCCCTGGTGGGTTGATAGGTCCCATGAAATATATGGCCCATTTCTCAAATGCTTGTAGGGTCAGTTGCGGTACTAATGACATTTCATCTCTTCTGGACAATTTTCCAACTCTTTGGCATACATCAAAGGCTTTGTAATAGTCCTTAGCATATTTGTGTAAGGTAGGCCACCAAAGGTCGGCTCTAAGAACATTTTGCGATGTTGTTTTCCCTGCGTAGTGTCCTCCTGCGATGCCTTCATGAGCTTCTGCGAGGATCAACGATCGCTCTGCCTCCATAACACACCTTCTCAATATCTCATCAGGTCCCATCTTGTATAGTTGTCCATCTATAAGTGAAAAGTCTGCAACGCGCACTACCAGTTGTTTCTTCTGGGTGATTGTATATTCACTCGGTGCCATTCCTGTTGACAGGAACTGGACTATCTCCGCGAAGTGATCATCAATCTTTCTAATGGCCAACAACTGTGCATCTGGAAGTGTATCCTCCAAATTAGTAGGCTGTTCTCCATGTTCCAACCTCGACAAGTGGTGAGGACCTTTGTTCATTCTTCCTGGCTTAACCACAATCTCAAAATCATATTCCTGAAATAGTAGAATCCATCTGCATATTCTCCCCCCCAACACTGGCTTGTTGACTAGGTATTTCAACGCAAAGTGATCAATAAACATTTTAAAGTGTCCTCCCAACAAGTAGCGGCGAAACTTCTACAGCGCATAAACCATGGCTAACCCTTTTCTCTCAGTGGTGGTGTAATTAATTTCAGTTGCTGATAGCTTCCTGCTAGCAAAGGCTAACGGGTGGTCAATGTCTCCAGCTCCCAGTTGTGCTAACACAGCTCCTAATGCAATAGAAGATGCATCGACATGCACGTGAAATTCCTTGCTCAAATCTAGGAAAACCAGAATAGGCGCAGTAACCATTTTCTGTTTCAATGTGTCGAAGCTCTGTTGGCATTCTTCTGTCCAATTAAACTGACAGTCTTTCTTCAAAAGATTCTCCATGGGTGTTGTGATCTGTGCATAACCTTTAATGAACTTCATGTAATATCCAGTGTGTCCTAGCGCAGTGCGTAGCTGTTTGATTGAAGTAGGAGGGGGCAGATCAACTATAATGGCAATCTTAGATGGGTCTACCAATAGTCCCTGCTTACACACAATATGACCTAACAACACTCCAAAGGGTGAAAAGAAGATGCACTTCTTCAGGGTCAAGGCAATCTGACACTGCCTACACTTATCCAACATTAGTCTTAAACATTCAATATGATTTTGTAATAAGTTGAAAACAGTCTAATCATCAAAATATGCTTCCAGAAATTTATGTAAAAAATCCTTAAATTCTTTGACCACCACCCTAGAAAATATGGTTGGGGCATTCTTCAATCCAAACAACATCACTGTATACTGGCAGGATCCCCATTCTGTTGCAAATGTGGTCTTATGACAATCTTCCTTGGCAATCTGGATCTAATAGTATCCTGAAAATCCGTTTGTAAAAGAATATACCTCTTGTCCTCCTACATTATCTAACACTTCATCAATGAATGGCGTAGGGAATGGGTCATGCAAATAGGCATCGTTCAACTTTCTGAGATCTACATAGATCTTGATCTCTCCTGTTTTCTTGTCTTGTACAACCATAGGGCCAATCCACTTTGACTCTTCAATGGGTTCTATGATTCCTGCTTCCAACATTTTGTCAAGTTCAATCTTCACTTTCTCCTTATATTTAGGGTTCAATCTATAGGGTCTCTGTTTAACTGGCCTTTCATCTGGTTTCAAAGGGATCCTCATCTCTCCCATGGGCCATTTAATTCCCTTCATATCAGTGAACTTGGTTGGAAACAAGTCCTGATATTCATGCAGTAACTCTGTGATCTTGTCAATAGTGGCAGCATCCCAATAATCTCCAACGCTTGCAAGCTTCGGTGTTTTCTCTGTTCCAATATTGACTTTCTTGATCTTGAACGGCTTTCCAATGAAAGGTAGTTCAACTCCTGGTCCTTCTATGTCTCTCTGTCCTTTTGTTTCAGGGATGTTCACCTTCCTAGGATCATCGTCTTCATCAACATTGATATTGTAACAGCCTTGTAGTTTCTGGAGAGGCGCAATCCATTCATCCTTTTCTTGTTCCAAGGAAAGGCTAGGTGCCTCCTCAAATACTTTATGTCTTACGATTTGTAACACTTGATCTACTATAGGATATTGGCTTTCAAATAAAAAGGTAGTTACAAAGTTCTGAGTCATACCTTCCCAATCTGCAGTGACGAGGCGCAGTTCTTCTTGTAGTTACCAATTGATAAGGGTTGTGTCCAACGTGTTGATGAATTTGTGCACCCACTACTCTTGAGGAATGTTTCTCTAGGCTTCCTCACAACTTCAGACAGCTTTTACCTGTGTACCTAACTTCACAGCCTTCTAGTTTCTCTAAAAACCGTACTGTCATCAAAGTGCGACATTGTATCCAGTCTGTAATGTTGTTTTTGTGTGTCCCCCACCATCTTGCTAGAGTTGCTTTCAGGGCCTAATACATTGCGACCAATATTTGTTGTATTGGTATAATTTCTTCAAATTCTAACAAGAAAGCTTCTAAATTATTTAGACCATCAAAGGTGGGCAAGTTACTTACTATTGTGTCGATCCAACGAACTTCTCTGGTTAATCAAGAACATCTCCATGTAGATACTTCGTACATTTTGTTATGTCAGTTCTCTAATGCTTCTTCTGAATTTGATGAACATGTGTTGTCACTTCGCCAGCTTAGGTTCCCATCTGTCGTAGAATTAATGTAATCCTGTTGTCTGGTTATTAATTTGTATATGTTTTCTAGTTCATATGAGCGGTTTTCTTCCCTGATGGGTTCTGTGTATCTCTGACCTTCGTCGGGATCCAAAGGTGCAATGACCCTAAGGCCATCTCCTTCCAACGTCATTCTTATTTTCTTTAAATCAACCACGGTGGAATTATTGAAAGCCCAATCAATTCCTAATAGGATAGGGTAAGGACAACTATCATCAACTATCTCAATCACCTCGAAGTCAAAAAACGTTCTTACTCCGTCGATGCCCACAGGGACATGTTCCAATATTTCAAAGGGGATTATAGCTTGCTGATTAGCCATCCTAAGATTGATAGGGGAGTAGATCAACTTAGGTTTTCCCATCAGTGCCTAGGTCTGCTTTGTCATGACATTGACCTCCGACCCTAAGTCGAGGACTACATAGTCTATATCATACTCTCCAATTTGAGCATTAAGGTGTAGTTCTTTATTTGTCCTTCTCTATTTAGACACTTGGTGTACTACTCTATTTAGGAAGGGATCTATCTTTCCTAATTCGTATTGTCTGATTAAATTTTGTAGCTCTTGTTCAACGCTTTCATCCTAAATCAACTTAATACAAGTATATAAGAATTCCATGAGCTTGCTTACCTCTTTTCCTTCTCCTGGCAGAGCATACTGGTCGAATGCCAGAGGCATTCCACATTCTCTTACTTCTGGTTGTGTTTTCGACGAAGAACCTTAGTCTCTCTTGAATTCTTTTCTTGCCTCCTTGAATATTTGTTTCTCTTTCTTTGCATCAAAAACTTGTGTCTTCTCTGCAGCTTTCCTGACTCGTGATTCTTCTATAGTCTTTCCTTGGGTCACTCTGTCTTCTCCTGTAACAACGCCTCCTCTAGTGATAACAACAACTCTAGGGTCCTCTCCGCGAGGTTTAGCATATATCAATTGCACTTGTGGGTTTTGTTGAGGTCCTCGTCTCTCCTGAAGTTTGGCTAGCAGCACAGGACAATCTTCGATAACATGTTCGAATGAGTTGCAGTAGATACAAGTGGTACAAGGGTTCTGACAATCCCTTGATAAGTGTCCTAGTTGTGCACAGTTATAACAGATGATCTTTCCTCGACCTTGACCCATACTTCCTCCTCTTCCTCTTCCTCTGAATCCACAACGAGGGTTGAAGTTTCCTCTTTCTAGGGAATTATACTACGCAATGCTTCCTTCTTGTTGTACTTCACCTTGAATTTTGTATATATCCCTCGACCTTTCATGCATGAGGTAATAGGCCCTACAATCCCTATCATCATGTCCTACCGACTTACAGAATGTGCAATACAGATTTGTTGGTGTCTGGACATATTTTTGCAGATAGTAACATTCGTCAGGGCGATGTTGATTTCTACATACCTCGCACCAAGGTGGGGTAACTTGCTTTAAAGGGCTCGGAGCTCCAGAGGCCAAGTATTCATGAAATAAGGGACAGTGTTCTTTGTCATGGCCTTCTGATTTGCATCTAATGCATCAGATATCTTCCCTTTTGTATTTCCCCTTGTCTTTCTTCATATCTTCGACCTACAGAGATAAGCTATTCAGCTGACTCAAGATTTGACTCATACCTGAGATGGATTCTCCCATAGGGGCAGATTCTAACTTCATGGCGATCTCCAGTGCCTCGGCCTGTGAAGAAATCTTATGTTGCATAAGAGGAACTCTGATGTGCGGTAAGAGAGCAACAATGAACCATTCCTTGTTCTGCTCATCTAGGATCTGAAAACTCAAATGGCATGTCAAGGTCTTAAATATCTGATCAAACTCCAACACAGGTTCATATATTCTCTGCTTAATTTGTTTTATCTCTATAATGCACTGCGACTCTAACTTAGGTTTCTTGAATTCAACAATTAGCGCAGTCTTAAAGACATTCAACGGTTTTGGCGCAGCTCCTTGGAAAAATTTCATGTACCAGTTCAATGCGCGATCTCTTAGGGTAGTACTGAGTTCAGCTCGTTTAACAGCTTCATCGATGATATTCTTAATACTCCATACAGCTTCACATAGAAACCAGAGTTGATCATGATCTTCAAATCCATCTCCTCTAAAGGTGGGTAACCTCATCTCATCTGCCATAAATCTTCCTAGATTTCTTGACTGAGTATGTAGTGGACTACTAGTGACAGTGCCCAGAGCGCTCTCGTGACTCTGATTACTTTGATTTCTTAATGTTGTTGAAACTACATGAGGAATAATAGTACTTACTTCAATAGTCGGCGCGGTTCCTGAAGTTTTTGGCTCTTCTCGGCGAGGTTCTTCAGCTTTCCCTTCCTCTGCCCTAGCGAATTTTGAATGCTTCTCGTCTGTCAGATCTGCCTCTTCTCCACTGTAGAAACCCTCATCCTCGTAGTTCTGCATAGACAGGTTCACAAGAGGGACTTCTCTGAACGCTCTCCCACTGCGTGTATGTCCAGCCTCTGTGTCGTTGTCCGAGTTCTTGAACATTAGCCTTTTCCAATCCGACCAACTATTGTATCTTCAAGATGTTCTTCTCATGCAATAACATCTTGATCTTCAACTTCAAAAAGTGTAGAAATTTTCCTCTGGGTCCCTTAAAGAAATCCCTCTCAACTTGGTTATATGACTCTACTCTGTCAATAAAAAACTCAGTGATATACCCTCCAATGGTACTATCAAACAAGTGATATACTACTCTTGACACGGCGTTATCAACTCTCTTGACCTTCTTGATCAGCGCCGACGTCCAAACCACAGGTGGTCTAGATCTGATCTCAAATTGGGTGTCTGCTAACCTAGCTAGCCACTCGTATAACTCTTGATGAATTCCTCCAAAGCAAATCTCGTGTATATCAGTAAAGATATATATTCCCAACCAATCCTCTATACTAAGATTAGGGTTCTTATTCTGGGCTTCAACGAAGTCCTTTTCTTGATCCTCTATCCACTTCTGAATATTTGTCTTCGATGGAAACCACCTTGACATTCCCTCAAGAAGATTCATGTCCCGGCAATGGAACCATTTGTTGGCACAGGGGTAGACCCAGGGTTCAGCTCCAAGAGTGCACCAATAATCCCTAACTACTGGACCTTTCGACAACACCTGCGAGGCAGATGCAGTCTCACCCGAAGTAGCTATGGGGGGTTGTAGTACACAGATGTCTACAACCAAGGGAATACAAAGTGGATCCAATACAAGAACAACACATCATCTAGATATCAATTACCAGCTTAGATCTACTTTACACAACTATCTATCAGATCTAACAGAATATCACAATAGTAGCATATCAAATGACAAAGAACCAAACATCAATCACACATAACACAAGATGTATGTGGTTCACCCTCTCCCTAGGGATACATCCACAGAACTGTGCTTTATAATATATTAAGATGGAAGCATATAGTTCTTATCTGCGTTCTTAGCCTGCAGATCTCTCTCTCTCTCTCTCTCTCTCTCTCTCTCTCTCTCTCTCTCTCTCTCTCTCTCTCTCTCCTCCATGCGCACCTAGCTGCATGGTTGATCTTCGCACCCAGCTGAAGATCTTACAATACTGACGGCTCATGCAACACAATATCCCTCTCTCAACAGCAATCACTCATCATAACATGATCTCTTTTAACCCATCCCAGGTCCTCTTGACCTTTATTTATACATTACAATAGCTCACCGACAACCTTAGGCTGAA
>ML780256.1:132828-149602 GCA_009831015.1 Picea engelmannii
GTGATGTTGAGCACCTATGCATATTTGGGTGTTTGAAGTTCTCTCATTTCCCCTCAGAGAAGAGGATAAAGATAGACCCCACAACTGAGAAGGGGATTCTAGTTGGATACTTAAAGGTATCTAAGGCTTACCGAATCTACATTCCAACACTGAGGAGAGTGGTGGTGAGGAGAGATGTCAGATTCAAGGAGGGTAGAGCTTTCAAGAGATCTCTTGAGTTGAGAGACAGAGTTGAGGAGGTCCCATGGATACAAAGTGATGCATCATATGGGACATAACCTCAAGTGTCGAGTACACTGAGTTCATGGGTGGTTAGTCCACCCGGGATAGTTTCAGGTTCAGATTTTTCGGGTATATAGCTATTTGGTGCAGGTGCTTCAGGGTCACAGACTACTTTGCAAAAATTTGTGCATTAGACTCAAGGGCGTGAGGAGACTACTCTGCCAGAGGTTACTTCAAGGAAGAAGAAACCGATATGGTTTTAGGAGACTCTGAAGGAGGCCAAGGAGTGTTTTTTATAGCCTCAGAGATTGATGAGAGAGAGAGAGTAGAGCACCATAGAGGTTTAGGTCCCACTTGGCTATGGTGACAAGCATATTTGTTTCTGAGCCCACTTTTGATGAGCAAGTTGCAGACATACTAACTGAGTCCTTGCGAGGGGTCGAGGATGTCTACTTCTAGGACAAGTTGGGAGTGGTAACACTTGCCTTGGTAAGAGGGACTGTTGAGATTTGGGTACCTTGGAAAGTGGTTCCCTTGTGTTTGTGAGTCTATAAACACAAAGGGGGGAATATTTGACCCTTGCTAGTTTACTTTATGTTATAAAGTCACTTTGACTTTTTTACATCATTAATGACAAAGTACTTTAAGTTATAATGTCACGTCGACATTATAAAGTCATTAATGAGGAAAAAATAAACTATGGAAACTTAAGTGAAAAATGAGATCTAATCTCATCCATTCATTTTGGATATTGACTTTCATCTAATATGGGACATCGGTTTCCTAGGTTAGCCCAAGGCTTAGGATAAAGGAGGAAAAGGGGCATAAGTGAGATTCATTTTTCACTTGAGAGAGTTGGGTGAATGCGAAGAGAGGAGAAGTGAGGGTTTGGAGAAGAAGGAGGTGCACCATTGAAGAGGGGTGCATGAGTTTGTATGAGAGCACATCTTGTGTTGAGAGGGCGCAACCTTGAAGGGATGTGCACAAGAGTGTTAGGTGCATTTCTTGTGGAGTGAGTGTGCACTTGGGAAGAGTGTGCACCAAGTAAGGAAGGGGGCACTAGATCTTGGGTGCATTCATCAAGGAAGAGTGCAAGAAAGCAAGCAAAGGTAAGGGAAATCAAGGTGGGTGTAAAGGCCAAGGATAGGGGTGCACCAAGGAAAAGGGGTGCACAAACCAAGGAAAAGGGGCGCAAATACCAAGGAACTCCAAATCTAGCTTAAGAAGAGCTTGTTGTTGTATCGGTTTCCAATGTTTCATTTCCTTGTTGTAGCATTTGCTTGAGATCTCCAAAATACATCTACTCTCTTATTGGTTTTCCCCATTGGGGTTTTTCCATGGTCATGTTGACCAAAAACACTTGTGTTCATTTGTCATGGTTTGCTTATTTTCTTATCAGTTGTAGGTGTTAAATATCCTAGAGGGTATTTACTACTTTTGTGGAGTTTTATATGTGCTAATTTGGACAAAAAGAAACTCCTTATTAAATCCTTAGAACAACATCTACAAAGGGGCAACAAATATCTTCCTAAGGGGCATATTTAGAGGGCAGAAATATAAGACCAATTGGTTGTCCTAAACAACAACAAAAATAGTTTGAAATTATCTTGAAATTAGTGCCCAACAAGAGGTCACATGATAGGCTGTTTGGGCAGGCTATAGGAACCTCAAAATTTCTTCAGGGATCATGCACGTTACCTCACATGTTTTTGCGCAGATTAACGTTATAGTGTAGAATCTGCACTCTATATTTTTGGAGTGGCATTGTTCAACAGTAAGTTGGGGATGTTACAAAGTGGTATTAGAGAATTTTGTTGGTGATATTAATGGGAAACATTACAGATTGGTATCAGATCATTTTGTTAGTGCTAGTAATGGGGAACGTGACAACATCCATCCTGACCCACACTTGTGAACCTGAGCCAACCTTCCCGGCCAAGAGTTGGCCTATTATAGGAAATGCAAGTGTGATGGCCTGCGACTGGTTTGAGGCATTATGGGTATTCTTATGTCATCTACGGATCCAATCTAAAATTGAATCAGGAGCTATGTATGTTTCAACTAGAATGTGCATCCAAAGACTATCACAGGTAAAGAAGACCCATAGGTTTTTGCAGCTAATGCTTGTCCAAAAATAAATATATCTTTTAAACCTAAACCTTCAAGTCTCTTTGGCTTGGACAAACTTTTCAAGCTAGCCAAGTGTGATCCAAAGTATTATGTACTTCCCTTCCACAAATAGTTGAAGCCTTACCTCTGAATGTAATACCCCCAAGTGGTAACTGGATATATGTATGTATACCTATTCATAAAGTTCGGTGATCCAAAATGGTTTTGTGTGAAAGTGCCTTGTTTGTATGAATGTTATCCCAGGGTGCATGTGTGATATTAGGTCGATCAACTTGTATGTTGTGGCTAGTGAGCCAAGCATTGTAAATTGTAATATCACTCTGTATATTAATAAAATACATCATTGTTACAGACCTGGGACCGATGAGTATGGGGGACAGGAATCCACGAGAGGGAAATGGGAAATTCACCTATTCGTAGGGGAATTATTCTGTAACAATAATTGCAGTTGCACTTCTCCTCTAGACTTGCACACCACTTTCTTGAGTGTGAGTGTGTTACCAAATGAGTTCAAGCACCTTCTATTTATACTAATCTGGCCAAGTGAATAGGTGTATCTTCAAGCAGGGCCGACCTGTCCTTTTCTTCATATAATACTTCAATATTACTTATTCTGCTGAGTCGACTTGTCTTCTAGGGTTTTCACACATCTGCTTAGGTTTTTTATTGCTTATGGAATATGCTATTCTAGTCAAAGTTTTATCCATGGAGTTTAATACCTTCCGCAGCTACAAAAACATCAACAACCATTATGTGGTTCCAGTGAATGGTGGTAGCCATCTTGCACTCGTACGAATGACATAGAACCATTTTGAAACTCAGGCAAAGAATATCGAGGAGAGAGGCGTGAGGGTGCTTAGGAGGGAAACTCAAATGGAAGAAGATGTGATTTTTGCAAAGGAAAATATAGAGAAAGAGTGATGGATTTGGCTAGGAGTGGTTCCAAGAAGGGCCATTGTGTCATGTGAAAGTTTGTTAGTGTGGTGGATAGCAATTGGGCCCATATGCACACATTGAAGAGCACTGGAGGGAGAGGCATTCAAGGGATTGTGCAATAGAGAATGAAGGCCTTATCCTTGTGTTGTGTGGGGTAGGTAGCGGGGTTGCCTAATTTTCAAGAGAAATTAATAGTGAGACCTTTAGGTTGGATATTATTTTGTCTTGAGATAGAGTGACTACCCCAAGATAGCCTACTTCACCTTGGTGGTATCATAACCCGGTTCAGGGGTGGCTTGTTGTAGAAAGAACAAGTGCAACACAACCTATTGTTGGGTGGAACATGGCTCTAGCTTAGTCAGTTTAACATTCAAACATATAAATCTATCTTGTTGTTTAATTGAGTTATTATGATTCACTATGTTGTTGTTTCATGGAATTGTATTATTATGATGCATTTGTTGAATGTCAAAGGATTGTTTCCTTTAGCTTGCAACTATGTACATTGGGTAATCAACGTTATGAATGTTAATGAGAGTATTATGATGATTTATGCTATTGTATCATGGCTTGTGCTAAAGGTTGCTTGCTACGAGTTTGTTGTTTTATTTTGATGAGATATCCATTTCATGGATGTCAAGGTATTCCTATAATTGGAATTAGTGACCTGCTATAACATTGTTGGGGAGCATTCTTCTCCCCATTGATTTATGTGTTAATGTGCGGGAATTAAACTTGTGAATGTAGGATGCTAGTGAGTGTATGGGGCCAAGTGGTTGTAGTATTTTGCCCCATTAAAATATGAAAAACATGATTGTGTCTATGTGATTGTGCTTAGGAACCAGGGGCAGGAGACACCCTTGTATTTAAATAAATAAGTATTTTTGTCTTTATTAGAGTCCTCAAATTTGGTGCATGCATTGAGTAAAGTGCATGGTTATATTCAAGAGGTCCCTGGGAAAAGCTTAACATATATCTACCCTAAAATCCATTGCATGTAATCTCTCAGTGAGCTTCCTTGAGATTAGATGGTTGGGAAGACAATCTGTAGAATTCCTTGATATACATATATATTTGAGTGAGTTAAAGATTTGGAAGAAATTCCTTGGGAAAAGATTAATGCCTAAATCCTTAAAATCCCCTTGGAAAACACTTAGAAGTTTTTTTTGAAAGTTCAAGGAAAATTTATTGAGTTTTTTTGTGTATTGCATGAAAATATTTTTCATGCAATATCAATGTGTATCACATGAAAATAAAGTTCATGTGATACAATGTGTATCACACGAATGTAAACTTCATGCAATACAATGCTATCACCAGAGAAGGAAGAAGGAGTTCAGGACTTAGAACTTTTTGGAGAAGTCTCATGCGTCACAACAACTTAAAGTTGTTGTGATGTGATGTATTGCACAAAAATATTTTTGGTGCGATACACCACAAGATAAAGAAGTTTCATGAGTTGTGATAAGGGAATGATAGTGCCTTCATCATGAGAAAATAAATATCACTGCGATGTGATAAAGGAACGGAATGACATTTCATTGCAGGGAAAGATTTTAGTACGATGTGGTGTTTCGCACCAAATAAATTATTAGTGTAATAAGCAAAGGAAGATTGTTGTGATGTGGTGGTGCAACACAATGTAGGGAAAAAATATGGACGTGATATGTTGCATGGATGAAACGTTTTAGTGGTGCGACAAAGGAGAGAAGTGTTTTTGTAGAGGCCAAAGTTTTGGGGAATGTGACATACCAAGCCATAAAGATTTGTGGTGTGAGACACCACAAGAAAAAAATATGGATGTGATATGTCACGCTAACAAAACTTTTCGAAAACCATTTTGCACAAAAATAAAAAGGATGTGATACCTAGTTAGGGTGTCAGGTGGCCATGCCATGCTAGCTAGCATGTGTTGCGCCACATCAACAAAGATTGCCACATGGACATGCAAACACAGTGAATAAGGGAGATGCTCAAGGAAACTCTAGAGGATGATAAATTCCCAGTCCAAGCTCAAAATTGAACAAGATTATAGTCATCACAAAGCTATTGAGGAGCAGAATTGGTCCATGAACATAGAAATGACATCATTGTTGAGTTGAGGAAAATAAATTTTAGTACCCTGTACCCTAAATTAGGCATAGAGGAGATTGGGCATGTGACAATAAGTGTCTATAGGACACTACAAGATGATTGTATGTGTTCTTTTTTTCTTTGATGTCTTGAAGCAAACAATGTTTATAACATCTATTAGGTTTTGAGTCCTTACTGGACAAACTCTATGTATATTCTAATTTCTCTCTCATAAGTATTGAATATAAGGATTTTTTTCTTTGGGGGGGAAATTCTACATAGTCAATTAGTCTCTATTATTAAAAAGTAGGGATAACTTCTTCACTTTAAATAATTTCGGTAGTTTATGCGTGTGGCGCAATACTCATATTCAATCAATGAGCTTGCAACACCATCCTTTTGTTAGTACTTATACTAGACTTAATGCTAGTAATCCACAAATTGTTAATATAGTCACTCATAAGTGAACATGTTGTCATAAATAATATATTACAAACTTGCCCTTGCCCTTAGTTTCTCCTCATTGTTTTGAATGGATAACTTTATAATGTTTTTGAAAAACTTCACACTCCATGGAATACAAGGATCGCTATTAAAAAAAAAAGTACATTTTCCTTTTACAATTCCACTATATATTTTCTTCAAACATTTCCTTTTTTGCTTCTTTGAAGGTACAATAAATAAATATATATATATATATATATATATATATATATATATATAAACAACTTTTTGAGCTAAACTCCTAACCATTTTCTCACTAAACCACATCCTAAAGGCCATTCTCTTATGAAGATGGTTAACGATCTTTGCATCAAGATTAACCCCATTTGCATGGAAAGGAGAGAGTTTTTCTTTTAAAAAATAAAATAAAAGTCTCTTTTACTTTAATGAAATGTGAACTATGGGAGTTTTATGAAGTTGATCAACAAATTAATCAAATGCAAATTAATATGGGTTTTATGATGTTAATAAACAATATCTAAATCATGCTCAAAGGGGTTGGATCCAATGGTGAAAAGCGAGGATTTTTTCACCGTTGGGTAAGGTTCAATTCCCGTGAGGGCCTAACCTGGAGCCATGGGGACACCTTGAGGTAGTGGTCGAACATGTGGTTGGACCCAGAGATATTGTATTAAATAATGTCATGACACGTGCACACATAAGTGGATCAAAGCCCACCACAATGTCCTCCAATCTTTAAAATCCCTGGATGGGGTGTTACATAGCTCATTGCGTACATGAGCCGCCACCCAACATTGAAGCCTATGGACACCTACCCCCCCCATCCTTGCGTCGATGACTTAGGTGGACTTGTTTGGAAGCGACAAGGTCATTTCACACAGGGTTCATCGCATTGGGAGCAAAGGAATGTTATAGGCATGCACAGAGGAGGTTGGTAACCTTAATGCATGGTATTGGGGTTTTATTGACCATGATGCAAGCGAGGAGAGGGCATTTTAACCAGCGTAGGGCCTGGAAACAATGTCATTCTGGCATCGGCCTCTACTTGGTGCATTATTGTTGCGGAAGGAAATTGGGAGTCTGGGTCTTTCATCTCTATGAGTGGGTCTAGACTTCTTCTACCATAAAGCTTACCAAATATGTAAACATCATGTCGTGACATAGAGGACACTCGAAGCAAGGAAGAGGAACTCACATTCCAGTGGGTTGACTTATCTCCACGGTCGAGGGCATGGGTAAGAAGAACTCTCATGGGAAGTGAACCAAGTCTCCCACTAGCAATTCAAGCAAGGAACAACAACAAGACAGTGGACACACCTCGAGAGGCTTGGGTTGCAAAATAGAATGGTTTGATAGGCATGAGCGCTCTCTTAGCTACACCCCAAAATCCTTTCTGGGCCTGACTTCGTCCGAGAGCCCACCTCCTAGTCCCCACAATAATTCTACCAGGAGCAGTCATGGAGTTCACTCCGCAGGCAACTCAATGAAGTACTCTCTRGCAACATAATATGAAGGCACAAGGAATGACAACAATGTGTAGGATTCCTAATGCATACTCAATGCCTTATCCACTCTTCAACATCTGGTCTTCGAGCTTCACAGTGAGGTAKTTGATGTTAAATTTCGCATTGAGCTTTTGGAGAAACATATAGCCTTAGCCACGCCCTTCGATTTCACTTGAGAAGCCATGACTTCTCCTGTGGAAATAGAGGTGATGGTGCCTATCCTACTTCCATATGATTAAAAAATGGCGYCGGCCTTGAAGGTTATCAGGTTCTTCTTTGGATTTGGTCATTCATTTTTTTATATGGGTCCTTTGTGTATAATTGTTATCAGTCTCAAGGTCAGTTTACAAGTCACTAGTATAGTATTTTTGTGTATGTTAGATGYCAAACAATCTATATGTCATCAACGCCACTCGACAATGTCTATTTTTCCGGTCTTATAGGAAGTATAATTTTGGACAATCAACTRGAGYAGAGTCGGTTTCCAACAATGGCGACTTACGCTCCAGTGAACAATAATTTCCTTGTAACAAGTTTTTTATAGCAGGTAATTTATACAAAATTTACTTACGAAAAAAATTCAATATCTAAATCAAGATTGATCTCACTTGCACGTAAAAGATGAGAGTTTTTGTTTAAAATAAAAGTTAGGAGTCTTTTTTGCTTTAGCGAAATGTGAATTAATATGAGTTTTAAAATAAAAATTAAAAGTTTTTTATTTTTATTTTGTGTTAATAGAATACAAACTAACGTGAGTTTTATGAGCTTAATAACTTAAATAAAAAAATTATGTGGATGGGGTGTATGGGAGGCGACACGAGGATGGCTTCATCCCTATGTGAGATGGGATGGGGAGGACCGATGGCGACTCAGATTCGTGGCACCTGGTATGATGAGCTCATGGGTCGTATTATATTAAGTGAAAGAATGTGTGGAACATCTTTACTTCCAGTGGAGGGTACTATCTATCTTGTCTACTTGCAATATGGTTCCTGGATGGCAGTTATCAACATTTACGTAGCTTACCTGGATATGATGGGAACTCTCCACACAAAACTACATCACTATGATAGATGGCGCCTGCGTTCTCTAGGCATTATAGTTTCAGGTGGGGATGGTGTATGGACGATGTGCATTAGTCTATATCTGGATGTCGTCGAGGCAGTTGAGGTGTTGAGTTTTTGGGCGATTATTCATAGTCAGTGGGTTGGGTTCTACATTCCTCTTGCTCCAAGGTTCATCTCCCAAGTCGATACAATGCCACCAACGTGAGGATATGCAAGGGGTTGTCAACAAGGACACATAGGCCAGCCCAACCCCTCATCTTTGAGCAATATAAGCCCAGACCCTGCTAGTCCGTGAGTGCTTCATGCTGCAAATGATTTTTGCAACTAGACCCCTCCATGAATTCAGGGTGCACTCGCAATGGTGGAAATTGAAATTTGACAAGAGGGCGAGGGGATTCATGACTAGGAGATTGATGTCGAGATTAACAATTAGGTCCATGATATGGGGAAATCAAGGGCAAGAGAGACAAAGTATTTGAAAATTGTAGAGTTATATTGGCATATAAAAATCTTCATGGGCAAGATGTTGCTAGACAATGAGGAGGAGAAGGGGGAAATACTAGAGCAGTTGGTAGAGGGTTCGACAACAACTTTAGGACATCAAGGAACTTATGGAGGCTCAAGACAACAAAGATGAGGCTCAATTGAACAACTCTCTAAAGCCTTGGCAACAAGAACTCCATGATGGGGTAGGTGGCCTCTCTCCTTACTAGTTTTTTAGAATGGGGAAAATTTTGAACTCCTTACAAAATATATACTCTTCTCAGTGGGATTATTGTATAAGGATAGTTAGAATGTCAACTTTTTTCTTTCAAAACTATGCTATTTTGATTTCCTTACTGAATTTAGCACATACTATTTGGACAAAAGTATCGTTCCATTGTTGTTGGTCTGGTTTCCCTGGTGGCAGACCAACAATAACGGGAACTCGATATGTAATTCCTCATTTTGATAAATAAAATTTCTAGCTTAGTTTACCGACAAAAAAAAAAACTTAAAGAAAATTTTAAGAATTCATATTTTTTTTTGGTGTATAAATTTTGTTGAATTATGCTAATTCTTAAAATGTTGACCCTAAAATGTTTGATGGTATGTTTGTGAAAATATTCAAATTCTTGAGTATTTTATATAGTTTTTAGAATTTTTTTTTTATGTTTTATTTTATTAACAATATAAATGGTTACTATTTGTATTAAATAAATGAGGGGTTGCCGCTGTATCGTCTAGCTTTTTAATACAAACAAAAAGACAACATAATCGAAAAGAATTCCATAATGTTCAAAAGATGTTGGTAGTTGCTTCCTAGTTGTCCTATCTTCAGTATTCTAGTGCTACTGTTGACTATCTAGCTTGTATAAAACCTTACAAAATAGCCTAGCAAAATTATAGACTTGAAATACATCATAATAATTACACATTTTTGTTACCATGCCCAAAGTGGGTAATCTTCTTTCTCTGTACAACTGATGAAAACATGGATGGGTTTGCTCTCAACATGGATGGGTAATCTTCTTTAGTCGTTGTTTTCTCTTGTCCAAAGGAACCAACTGAGATCGTTGTCGAGCTAAAATACCTCAAATCTGCAAACCTAGGATTTTTGTCCAACTCCAAATGCCAAACTCTCTCTGTAATTCTTTTATTAAATTTTATTACTCTTCCAACTTCTCTGTGTTGCTCTCTCCCCCTACTTCATAAGAATTGTTTTCCTTTTATACTTTTCCAATTGAGCCTTCAACCTTCATCCTAAGCATTTATTTTGTTGTAGATTTTAGCTCATTTTCATAATTGTGCTCCCAATCCTTTCTCCCCATTGCTCATTGCTACAATTTCTAACCATCATCACAAAGGTGCTTATAATGTCTAATTGAATCACAAAGGTGGTCTTGGTGATTTGCCATTTTGTTTTCTTCAGAGTATCTAATCGAAATATTAGCTCAAAAATATTCTATCCTATTAGAATGAGAAAAACAAATATACCCATCCAAGATCTCATGGAAGCAATAATTCAAGCTCAATAAACACTTAGAAGACCAATGCAAGAGAGAGTAATCCGAGGTTGGATTGACTTGTCTAAGAAAACTTATGACTAGGGAACTTTTACAAAATACTCCACAAGGAAACAACTTTCACTCCCCGAGGAATTCCTTGAATTTTGTGAGCAATAAGGCTCATAATTAACAAATAGAGTACTTGGGTTCGAAGCTCGAGGTCATAATCTAAAGTGTAGTTGAGTCTTGTAGTCATTGCTCCTAAAGCTAAGCTTTCGGGTTCTCATTGCATCTTCCAAGGAATCCCACTTGAAACACTTCCAAATATGGCCTTCCAACTGCAACCATACCTTCCAATCGCAAAAAACAAGAGAAGAATGTTGGGTCCCAAACCTCTCCTCCAAACCCTGAATTGAGACTTCTAGATGCCCATTGAAAGATGAGGAAAAATCCCACACGCTTTGCACCATCCCATCGTCTTAGGGCTAATAAATATTGTCTCTCACGAGTCTGAATGAACAACATGGCGGGTCTTCGTTATGGTCTGATGTATATGCTTGTCATAATTGAAATGCTACTTGTCACAAATTGTTAATGTGATCATTAAAGAAGAAGAGTGGATACAAACTTATGGGATATTACAGGCTTCCTTGCCCCTTCCCCATTTTTCTAAATTTGAACAAGAGGTAAGGAGTAGGTCTTATTGACCATTACATCTACTAGTTGATTGAGCCCTCTTAGGGCATGAAGAAATTTAACTTCCTTGAATCCTTCTAAGAGTTTTTGAGATCAACATAGCAATCTATCAAAGTCAAGGTTTTTAGGGAGAGTTTTAAAAACCATATGACAAATGACTACAATCGAATCTCCAACTACTATCATCTTTTGGATGCCTTGGTTCTTAAGAATCTAGACTCATATCCAAAAATCCAAAGCCTTGGCCTAATTATTGGAAGTTTCACCAATTCCAAGCATATGATGTTTCCTCTTTTTCTTTAGAGTAAAAAACTTGGGACTTGGAGGATTCGTCATCGCCACTGACAAAAGTAGAGCCTTAAATCTCTTCCATAACTACTATGTTTTTCTTGTACTTTATATTAATACCTTAGTGGTCGTCTTATATAAGCATGTTCTCTCTCGGGTGGCGCGTGCTGTTAGTTATTGGAGTGGGCTTACAACTTAGTTGTAGTTAATGATAGAGCTTACATTTCATTATTTTTATCTGCGAAGGTATTTTCAAAGTTTGTTGTAATTTAGACTGTGCGAGGTGGCAGTCACTGGTGGACTCTTCCAACACCTTCCTAATGGAGGTCGAGGTCAGCGCACTCATGAATGCGGTTGACGAGGCCTTCTGGAAGAGTGTCAGACTCTTCACCTCAACGGATTCGCAAACAATAGATGTTGTTATTCAATATTCTACCTCGAACTTGGCGGACCATTTTTTATCATCTACCGTTGTTACCTCTGAGCCTCCTGCATCCTCTCCCTTGTAGCCTTCTGCTCCGCTTCCGGGACTGGTCTCCTAATTTGGGCATTCTAGTTTGCACCAGAGCATGGGTTTTCGTGAACGTCATTCATTTGTACATGAGTGGTAACCCAAGAGTTCTGATTGCAAACAAGCGTGGAAACCCAACAAGACTAAACGTCGCCTTATCATGGGTTCAGATGTAGGTTTGGAGGAGAGTGTTTGTCTATATCTTTGTGGACTTGTTGGTAGGATTTCCTATCGCACTTTGTGTAAGTGTTCACTCTCAGATTGGATTTCAGATGCTTGGTTGCCTTTGCTAGGGTATGTTTCAGAGTTTATATCTCTCTCTCATGGCTAGTTCAGTCTTCTTTTTAACTCACCAGAGGATTCACAGTGTATTCTAGATTCTCTCTAGACTATCGGTGGTTGTAGCCTAATGCTTAAGAGATGGAAGATAAGCTTTGATCCAGCCACAAATTATTTTAGACTTCGTCACTTGTGGGTTTTACTTCCTGGCCTACCACTTCAGTATTGGACGGATAAAGCTCTTGCAGCCATAGGCAATGAGTTCGGGCGTTTTATCTGTTTGGATGATAGTCTTTTAAAGGGTTCCAATAGAAATATGGCCAGGATACTGGTTGAGTTAGATGTACATGCGGGGTTACCTGAGACTTTGGATATCATTTGGCGAGGCCACACGGTGACTCGGTGCCTTGATTATCTTGGCATCCCTTTTCATTGTACAAATTCTCATAGGACTAGACACTTATGGCGTGACTATACTGAAGAACCGGAAGAGGAAGAATCAAAAGCTTCTTACCTCCGCAAGCTCTCGCGGGAGGACTCACCAGGAGTTGATTCTTTTGCTACAAAGACTAATGAATTTATGAACATTGGTGACTGGTTGTCCTCACCTTTGGGTACTCTCACTGGTAAGCTCAAGCAGCACTGCCCTACTTTTTATTATACCCTTATATCTTGGGAAAGGCATTGTTTGGATTCATTTTTTATCCCGGGGATGGGGTCCTTAAAATCGATTGTATCTGATTCTTTGAAGACCTCGTCTATTCCTCCATTACCCTCTGCGGAGAAAGAATCCCCTTGGACTTTTCCTACCCCACAACTACCGTCACTTTCTAGAGACGAAAGGGCTCCCACTAATCCTTTGGCTCCCAGTGGGGTTGCCTTGCTTATTAGTCCTTTTCACTTGACTATTCCTGATCATCTAAATGTTGTGATGCTTCCTACTGTTGACTTTGAGCTTGTTGGGACTGCTCCTACGGTTTCTGACTCTCTGGCTTCTAGACACACTACTCTCGGGAACCTACTTAATACTTTGGCTCCTACCACAGTTGAGATGCTGCATCCGGTTCCAATTCCTACATTTCAAGGTAGGTCACCGATCATCCACGAGAGCTCAAACTTACCTATATATTTTCCCTGTGTTAATACTAGTGACACATCTAGGAAAGACTACTCTTGGTCTTGTGGTTTGGGACTTGAAACTTCACCTATCAAAACCCGTAGTGCTCGGAGAAAGGCTACTACTTATGTTACTCTTCCGACTAATTATTCCACATAAACATCTGACCTTGGGTGCTTAGAGGCATTAAATCCCTAGCTAGGTCTTGTCCATGATACTTCTCTCCCTCAATATCAGAGGGGTGGGTGGCACCCTAAAAAAGGCCTCCCTCGGGAGACTTATTGACAAAACTCATCCTGGCATCATCTTTTTACAAGAAAATCTAGTTGACGAGCAACGTGCTCGGGCTTTCTTTAGTAGCATAAGACCACAGTGGTTTTTTAGTGTTGTTAGCTCTGTGGGTAGATCAGGCAGGTTACTTGTTGCTTGGGATCCAATTATGTTTGAGCTGGAACCTTTCTTTTGTTGTGGTAGTGTTTTGATGACAAGTACTTGTTGTGCAAACAAACGACAGGTTAATCTTGTCAATGTTTATGGTCCTTGTACTGATAGGCTTGCATTTTGGACAAAAGTATCGACACTTGGCCTTCTAGCTAAACCTAATCTTATTGTCGCATGAGATTTTAATTTTACTTTATCAGCTAATGAGATATGAGGGGACTCTGCTTTACCAGATCCAACAACCTTACAATTAGAAGAAATCTTCCTAAACAACAAACTTGTGGATTTATTGCCAGCTACTGCAGTTCCTACTTGGAGGAATG
This sequence comes from Picea engelmannii, assembly GCA_009831015.1. Classification (NCBI taxonomy): domain Eukaryota; kingdom Viridiplantae; phylum Streptophyta; class Pinopsida; order Pinales; family Pinaceae; genus Picea; species Picea engelmannii. The sequence continues at coordinate 146,870 of ML780256.1, forward strand.
GTAGAACTGGTTCAGAGTGTATCTCTAAGAGACTGGATCGTTTTTTCATTTATGAACATCTTCTTCAACTTTCAGAAAGATACAAATCCTGGGTTGAATATCCTTTCCTCTCAGACCATGCTCCTATCTTTCTACAGCTGGATTCTTCCTCTCATCGTTCTACTTATCCTTTTAAATTCAACTCGGTGTGGTTACAGGACCCAAATTTTGAGCGGATTGTCATTGAGGTTTGGATTGACCAGTCCTTTCTACAAGAAGTTGACGTGTAAAGACGTCTTGTGTGGAAGTTGAAACAATTAAAATTAAAAGTTAAAAGCTCGGCACATCTACAGATTATCAAGAATACTCATAGACTCACACAACTGAAATATAATATTCAGTCACTTATCCAGGAACATTCTGTGGGAACTAGACCAACTGAAATTCAACAACAATTAAAGATTCTTGAGGAGGAGCGGAACAGGCTCTTGCTGGCCAAGGAAGCACTTTGGCGTCAGAAGAGCAGAGATATTTGGGTCAAGCGTGGAGATCGAAATACCAAGCTTTTTCATCACTTTTCCAGCTACAGGAGGAATCACAAGCATATTTGGGAATTAAAGACGGACACAACATATATTATTACAGGACAGGACAAGCTAATTCCAACGACCTACCATTTTTAAAAAATTCTTATAGAGATCGGGGAATTACAAATATTATAGACCAAGCTACCATCATTGGACTCTTTCCTAGACTTATTAGTGAGAGGGAGGCCGAACAACTTACTGTTGCCTGTACTAAAGAGGAGATTTGGAAAGTTCTAAATACTTCCAAAAGGAATAAAAGTCCCGGACCCGATGGTTGGACTATTGAGTTTTACCTACACTTCTTTGAAATTGTTGGAGATGATTTGTGGGAACTGGTGGAGGATACTAGGATCAGAGGTGTGGTCAATCGGTCTCTAAACTCTACTTTCTTGACTCTTATTCCTAGGACCAATCTTTCGTCTTCCCTTAGTGACTACAAGCCTATTGCTCTGTGAAATCTTTGTTATAAGGTTATTACCAAAATTCTCACCAATAGGATTAAACCTTACTTGTCTCGCATTATCTCGGGTGAACAATTGGGATTCCTTAAAGGTCGACAGATATTGGGTGCAATAGGAACTGCACAGAAAGTCTTACACAACATCAAACAAAAAAAGCTCCAGGCATTGGTTTTAAAATTAGATCTCAAAAAATCTTTTGATTGTATTAATTGGGACTTCCTTATATTAATACTTCTACAATCTGGTTTCTGTCATCTTTTCACAAGATGGATCATGGGTTTTGTTTCTAGTGCAACCATAATTGTTCTGGTGAATGGGGAAGCAACTCCATTCTTCCAAAATAAGAGAGGTCTGAAGCAAGGTTGCCCACTCTCACCTCTACTGTTTATCTTGGCCATGGAAGGACTGAGCATTCTACTAAAAAATAGTCAATAAGCAGGGAAACTTACAGGCATTAAGGTTTCAAGACTAGTCAAGATTCTGCATATTTTCTTTGTGGATGATATTCTTATTGCGACTAGAGTTGTTTCAGAAGAATGGATGGAGATTGACTCAATTCTTAAATTCTTTTGTCGTGCTTCGGAGCTCCAGATCAATTCGAAAAAGTCTACCATACACTACTCGAGGCTTACAAAGGTGGACTTAGACATGTACAAATAACATCTTCTTGTACAACTTTCTAGAGATCTCGATTGGTCTGAGATATCTTGGATATTTTCTCAAACTAGACTGTTATAAAGTGGTTGATTGGCGTTGGTTACTTATAAAAATTGAGAAAAGGATTGCGCATTGGTGCAATAGGTGGCTATCGCTTGGAGGGAGATTTGTTCTTATTAAATCAGTTTTGGAGAGCCAGACAGTCGACTGGATGGTGTTGGCTGCTATCCCTGGTACTGTTTTAGAAAGGATTCGACAGCTGATTTTTTCTTTTCTCTGGACGGGTGGTAGGGAAAATAAGCATCTTCATCTTTGTCATTGGGATTCAATTGCAAAACCTAAATCGGTGGGTGGTTGGGGGCTAAGAAACATTTTCATGTTTAATAAAGCTTTGGCGCCCAATTCACTCTGGCGTGTGCTGTCACAAGATATAGCGACCAGAAATTAACAAGCCTAATAAAATTCCTACAACTACACATAAAATTTCAAACATAAAATTTCTTTCAGTGCGTAAATAATTCATTTAGCTTCATATAAGCATATAATATTCAGCATAATTTAAAATTTATCTACAACATGAAAATAACTCAGCAAATTCATAAATAAAATGTCTGCTTCTTATGCTAATTCCCGCTGATATGGTTGTCCTTTCCCTGCTGCCTTGCCCAGCTTGATGCACTGACCAAACTCTGCCCAAACCGACTAACCACCCAGCCAGCTAGGAGCAGCCTGTCCGTCTCCCTAGCTCCAGGATACCGAAAGGAAACCTGGCCCCCGTGCCCAAAACCCCCAGCAACCCGATGTTAGGATATTTAGACACTTAGGAGTTAGTTAAGATCTACTTGGTCTATTATGTCGTTAGGTAAAAGTGTGTTTCTTTAGTATGCATTTGTGGTTAGGAAATCCGATGGTCACGATATGTTCCCGACATAGAGTGATCTGACGGTTCATACTCTCCTCGATCTTAACGGCCATTGATCCATGGCTTAACACCCGATTGGTCCATGATCTCTATTTAAAGAGCATGGAGGGTCATTTGTCGATGATCG
>ML780256.1:160221-184049 GCA_009831015.1 Picea engelmannii
TAATGCTTCATTTCCCCCCTGCATACGTAAAGTATTTAATAAAATAAATTAAAATTATTAAGCCCCTTTAATTCATTACACAACCTTTAATGAGTCAATTGATTAATAAATAAGTAATTAATTAATATTATTAATACTAATCACTATTTAACTAAAACCATATTAGGACAATTAATTATCTAATTAATTTTACTTAATAATCCCTATGCATCTATTTAACCAGGGTTGTTACACAAGATGTGATTTGGCATCGGGTTATTATTGGTAAATATATCACACATCTTACAATCCCGAGTTGGCTCAGACATACTACTACAAGTCTGACAAATGCTTCTCCGATCTGGAGATCACTACTGAAATTTATTCATATCATCCAACATTGGTTATGTTGGAATCCTGGATCGGGCCACGCAATTCATATTGGTCGGGATGCAATTCTGGGATTGGGGACATCTGCTTATTTATCTCCGAGGCTCTTGAACAAATTACATGAAAAACATGTTTTTTATCTCTTCCAAGCCAAGGGTCTCACAGACCAGGGGACTCATAGTTCTCGATGGAAAAATTGCATAGACTTGGATCTTTTGGGTGACTTGGCTATTGAATGGCAATGCTATTGCAAGGCTCTACTTGGAGCGGGGATACAACTAGGGGAACAAGAGGATTCATTGCTCTGGATTGGAGGCGATCGATCTGGTAACATATCAATCAAAAACCTATATAATGCTATAGCTTCTACCATTTGGATCCAGAGGTGCACATGCTGGAGGAAACCATTTTGGCATTGGAATCTTCCCTTGAAAATCAAACTATTTATTTGGCTGGCTGCAGATGACAAGATATTGACCTGGGACAATCTATTACGTCGGGGCTGGGAGGGACCTAATATTTTATTTTTGTGTCGTTTGAACTCTGAATCTTTTACACATATTTTTTTAGACTGTACATTTACACAACAAGTATGGCACAAACTCTCATTTGCCCTTAAGCTCCAGTCTATCTAGTCGGGCTCCTCACTGCAAACTAGTTTGGAAGACTGGACAAAGGAGGAGTCGTCCTATCCTCATCTTCCGACCTTGGTTTGCTGGCATATTTGGTTGGTGCACAACATGGCTATCTTTGAACAGATTCCTCCTTCTATTAATACTGTTTGCTACAGGACTTTGGGTGGTCTGGAGATATCAAGGTCAAGGAAGGATCCTTCTCCGCGCTTTTTAAACCTACCTACCAACAGGGATGGAACACTACCTGGTTTAATGGAGCCTCATAAAACACTGGTCTTCTATATGGAGCTGGTGGTATGATCAAGCTCACAGATCATACCAAATTTACTTGGACCTACAACTGCGGTGAGGGTACCAATACCAAAGCGAAACTTCTTGGCGCCTAGGCTACTCTATCGCTGGCTTCCAGACTTAATATTATGGATCTTCAAGTACTGGGCGACTCCAAGATTATTATAGATTGGCTTAACAACAAAGGAAAGTTACAAGTTGTTGCCTTGGAATGCTGGAAAGATAGAATCACCAAACTCATTAAAGGCTTTACACAGATCAATTTCACTCATATTTTCAGAGAATTACACGAGGAGGCTAATATACTTTCCAAAAGTGCTCTTCAAAAACAAGCGAGGAATTTGACATACTATCAGTGGATAAACGATCAGGTGGGACCGCCACAATATATATTTCTATATTAATGATCTTGAAAGACACAATACAATACTATTTTGACATTTTGTTAATTGTGTTGATAAATTCTATATTGACTAATAGTTGGAGATTTGAAGCAAAAATACTTATAAGTTGTCTATCATTATAGTAACCAAATTTACATATAGTTGAGACGGGTGTCATCATCATGAGAAACAAATGTAATTCTCGTTTTATACAATATTATTAATATAACGAAATTTTTTTCTTTTGGAAAAAAACACCCTTGCATTTAATATATATATTGATGATGTTTAAAGTAAAATACTTTAACCCTATAAAATAATTTGGAGAATCATTAACGACATTGAATTTATTTTTGAAAAACACTTAAAACTTAAAAAAAAAATTTTAGTCCCTAAAATTCTTAAATTCTTTCCGGATTATTCAATATTTAAATCAAAACTAACACATTACCCCCAAAAATCCATCAGATTATTCAATATTTAAATCAAAATTAACACATTAACCCCCCAAAAAACGAGGGCGACGAGAATTTTTGTTTAAAATAAAAAATAAAATATCTCTTTTACCTCGCTGAAATGTGAATTATAAAAGTTTTAAAATAAATAAAAGATAAAATCTCTTTTACAATGAATCAAGATCAACCTCATTTACGCGGAATTTTTGTTTAGGATAAAAATCAAGAGTCTCTTTGGCTACAATGAGATTGGAATTAATAGGAATTTCAATAAATTTCCAATTCCCAGACCTAAAATTACCGTCTGCTCGTTTAGAAACATTTCGCAGGTAAGGCTAGATCTTGCACCAATAACACACGAAACCCATAAAATTAACCGGGAAAGCGAGGATCCGCCATGGACGAGCTGCTGCATCTACACACACAAGGGACGGTGAAGTTAATTCATAGATGAGAGCTTCTATTTTTATGGTAAGCAGCAGCATAGCTACATTACTACACAAACGATGGACTTCGGCGGAGTCGAAATGAGGCATTCAGGATCCTCGTCCTCTCCGTCGTCGTCTTCGCCATCCAAACAAGCCAAAGAGGAAGCGGAAGCCGAAGAAGAAAAAGAAGAACTCCATAACCTCAAATTCAGAGGATGGAATCTTTCCTCTCTTTACTTCTGGAAAGACGACAGGCTCTCCAGAACAGAGGTCTTCAGAAAACTTTCCCTTGCATTGCTCTGCGCTATTCTGTTAGCAGGATTCATCTCGCTGCCGCCCGTCTGGAACCGTTTGGTAAGCATTTTCACTGTATTCGGCTTTGTAATCACTCTTAGGTTGTCGGGTTTAGACATTTCGGGGCCAATGGTTAGTTATTTGTTAGGTTGGAGTATATTTACACCGAGATAATGGCTGGATAAACCTAGATCAGAGTTTAATAGAGAAATAATCCACGCGATCTGTGCAGAATCCTCCTTATTTGTGCAAGAAGGAAGGAATTGTTCTCCGTTGTCCGCATGTAAGTTCATTTTCTTTCCGGACTCTAATTGTTTCACCAATTAGCTTGTGAATTTGCATTTATGGATCAGGACAATACATTTTCTGTGCAGGACTGTATCTGCAGATTTTTAGAGTTACTGTGCTTGAAACAAATTTTTACTGAAACAATTTTTTAGCTTTTATATAGAAGTTTTTAATAAATCTAGAATAATCCAGATTTTAAATACGTAAATTTCGAGATCGCTTCTTGTCTGCAGGCTGTTAGGTTTCTACTAAACAGAGTTCATGAAAATTTTCTGATCAAATTAACAAATTTAATCTTTCCTGGCTTTTAAGATCATCAGGTTATGATTTTGTTCTAGTTAGTGTAATTGAATCTATAGTTTCCGAGCTTCTTTACCGTCTACTGAAATTGCATTGGCGAAGGGAGAGAATTGTCTGTGCGTGAAAATAATTTTACTTTAGCTTTAACTTAACTTGAAGCTTTATTAAAATAAGCCATAATTCAATTAAACATATAGCTTGTCTCTTGACTGCACATTGTTAAGCTTCTGTTCAATGTAAATTTTGATTTTGATTATTTTAATTGAATTGTACAATTTTCAAAGCTACTCACGATCTACTTTGAGAATCTTATATGTTCAAGGATATGTCACTTTAATTCATATACAAAGTGACCTTAGTAAGATTTTCAGTGATTATATTTCATAGTGCGTTTTGCCTTAATAAAAATCAGTCTTAGGGAAACACTTCATTATCCTCTTTTCACTGAAATTATATAATCAGAATAATAAGCCATTGTATCAATTACCTCTTTATGATTTACTATTTCTGTTTAAGTTATTCATGTCTGCCAAGCACCGGAGATTTTGCATTGTTGGAAAAGGGAATTTCTCTGCTTACATGTTACTTACATCCATTTTCGCTAACAAATTCTTTGTAGTGGTTAACAATTACTCCTGCCTGTTCAGGTAAAAGATACACCATCTCTTTGGGAGAATCCACACTCTGCAACCACTTCATGGAAGCCATGTGCTGAAAGGCATGAAAATTTTTCATGTAAGCGACCTGCTATAATTCTCACGAGAAGAGGTTTTGTAACTTTAGCCAATGTGTACAGTTAATTAGTGGTATGTTTTCTCCAGGTCAGTATCTTATGGGGGTAATAATGACTTGGCTTGAAAGTTAAAAATTTCACAGTTTTCTGCAAAAATAACTATATATACTGGATCTTTATATCTATGTCTATTAACCATATAACCTCAACTTCCTATTTGCCACTCTATTTTAGTGTCCTAAATCCCAATTGGTCCATGTTCTTTTGACTATTTTTACTTTTTCAGGAGCGTTTTTGTGTAGAAAAATGATTTTATATTATATAAATCTTTCCCACAGGAGGCTTCGAAGTTCAAAGTACTTCAAAATGTGGCTCTGTTTCTGAAGTTTTGCCACTGATAAAACATAAAAGTACCGAGTTTGAGTATTTGCATTCCATTTACTGAAAGCTTAAATATTCTTCCCACGCGACTGTCTGTGATGCCTACGGTCTACCACATCAAAGCTTAAGATATGATTTTACATCTACTTTGAGCCTGGGAGTGGTTTCTTGCCTTATAGGCCATTGCACATTTGCATTTTTACACAAAAAACATAGGTAAAACTAGGAAGACTGAGTGCAACTGCTTGGAGCCCGGGGGTGGTTTCTTGCCTTATAGGCCACTGTACATTCAGATTTTTTACAAAAAGGCATAGATAAAACTAGGAAGACCGCTATTTAGAACCTGGGGGTAGTTTATTGTCTTATAGGCCATTGGACTGCTGAGGGCTTCTGGTTGGAGTTTCCTTTTCAATATAAATCACTGGGGGATGCTCAAACATCTCATCCATGAGCAATTCCTGATAGTGCAAGGAATTCTCCCTGTTGTCTTCTTGACATTTCTGGGAGCTGTCAATTCTGCTTAGAAGGGATGCAATGAACTTCAGTAATCCCTGAACCTTCTCCTTGAAATTTGTTTCATGCTGCTGTCAGCACTCTTCCATCTCCTGAACTGTGTTTGACAGTGTATCGGCAGTTTTGTCTAAGCATCTGACAAAGCACCCCTTTCCTGGCTGGCTGTAGCTCTTGCCAGAATTCAGCAAAACAAAAATTCATGGTTGTGATTGATTTGGTGGGTTTCACATATTTCTGAGCTTCTGAGTCTGACTCAGAGAACCCCAAAATTTCTTGGAGCATGGTGGAACTGTGAGGTGAACCATGCTTTCTGCTAGAGTAGCTCCAGAATATGTCACTGGAAAGAGGGGGGTTTTGTCAGCAAATTTACCCATGCCATCTATGGCTCTCTTGATTTGCTCATTAGACACACGATGTCTGATTTGTCTCCCAGCCTGATTTTGTTCTGCAAAACCTTCTTCCATGAAATGGTTAACCACTTTCTTGTGTTGAATGGATTGACTTGATGGTTTTTCTCCTGGATGCAGACCACTTTTGCTTTAGAGTAGGGTGGCTTCCTTTCTCTTGGACAACCTTGTCAGCCTTGCTCTTGCATTTTCTCAAATTTACTCTTATAAATTACTAAATTCTCTAGATGCAGAATGGAAAAATGATTTGTAATGTTGCCAACGTTCCTCATTAAGGCTGATATCACTGCAAAGATTGCTATGATCATAATTGCTTCTAATGTTGGGAAGGATGTTGTCATTTCAAACTCGACCTTCTGCACTACCTCACTTTTCATGTGCTTCATTAAATCCTTCAAAAGGATGCTCTTAATGTGAGCATGATTGAAGATTAATGGAGGAAAAAATCAATTCAAGACTATGTTGCAGGAAACGCCCTAACCTCCCCTGTTTCCCCCTCTTAAACGAGTTGAAACACGGGTACAGGTATGGTACGTCTGGGAAACGCCGCCGGCTGTATCGTACGGCGTTTCTCGGCCGTACCAGCCCGTAGACTGGCGTTTCGGCTGTTCTAAGGCATCTTAGATGCCATATAAAAAAAATTAGGGGGTTGTGGGGCCCCCAAACAGTCATTTTTAATTTATTTTTGTCTTTTCTAAATTCTCCAATGAGAATAAAATTGATTTTTTCTCTTTATTTTCATTTCAAAAAGAAATTTTTAGAAAATAATAGAAATCCCTAAATCTCCTTCCTTTGCTATAAGAAACCACTTGCTTCACTCATTCCTCACACTTTCATTAGCAAGAGGAGCTGCTATAGCAGCAACAAGGAGATTGTGTGTGGCTTTCGTGAGCAAATTTCTTTTCTATTTGGTGAGCAGATTTATTTTATGTTTGCTTAGCAGATTTCTTTGTTCTCTTTGGTGAGCATTAACAAATTTCAGTTTTGTTTGGTGAACAGATTTTTTTCTTGTTTTTGGAGCATTCATGGCTTCTCAAAGTGCTGTTTCATCTGCTCCTAGAGGTTGAAGTAAGCAGGCARCAAGAATACTATCCTCTTTGGAGGCATGTTACCAAGGTCAAGGCTATGGGTGCTGGTGGAGGTTCATGGCAATGGAGGTGCAATTTATGCAAGAAGGATAAGACCTTCAAGGGCTCTTACACAAGAGTCAAGGCTCACATTTTGCATGAAGGGAAGGGTATTGAAGGTTGTCCACATACTCTTGATCTGTAGGTGAGGGATAAATTCCAGAAAGAGCATGATGATGTTCAAAACATTAAGGATAATAGAGCCAAGATTGCTATGCATGGCACTAACAAGCATCCTCCTTCCTTGGGTGTTAGCAATGAGCCAAGGATTGTTCATGAAGCAAGGAAGAGGAGGGCGCTAGAGGTAGAAAACGAGATATCCAAAGTTCCTGGAGGACGAGGTGGAGCTACAGACAACAGATTGATGAAGATGTTCAACAATCAAAAGAGAGAAGAAGCAGAGTCAAGAGTGGCAAGGGCCATATTTGCATGTGGCATCCCATTTAATGTGGTTCAGTCCCCCTATTGGAAGGATATAGTGAAGACAATTAACGAGGCTCCTCAAGGTTTCAAGGGGCCAAACTATGAAAAACTCAAATAGTGTTGCTCCAGAAAGAGAGGGCATTGATTCATGATATTCTCAAACCAGTTCGTAGCTCATGGACCAACACAAGGGTTTCCATTATCTCTGATGGATGAACTGATACAAAGCGGAGGCCCTTGGTCAATGCTATTGCATCATCACCAACATGAACGATGTTTTTAAGAGCAGAATATTGTTCTGGCGAAGTAAAAGATAGCAAATTCATTGCTGATATTTTAATTTCTGCTATTGAACAAGTAGGGCTAGCAAATGTGGTGCAAGTTATCACAGATAATGCACCCGTTTGCAAAGTTGCAGGCTTGATTATTGAGAGTAGATATCATCATATTTTTTGGACTCCTTGCATTGTCCATAATTTAAATATGATTTTAGAAGAGATTGAGGCAAAAGCTGAATGGATTAAGGAGGTCATGGGGCAAGCTAGGGAGATCATTAAATTCATCACCAACTACCACCAGTCTCAAGCAATGTATCGAGAATACTCCAAATTGGAGTTGCTCAAAGTTGCTGTGACAAGATATGCCTCAAACTTCATCATGTTGTGTCGCCTTGTTGAGGTCAAAAGTGCATTGATGAGTATGGTGGTGGGTGTGACTTGGGCTGAGTGGAGACAGACAGATTCAGAGAGAGGAAGTATTGGCCGAAGGGTGTTGATTGATGAGGATTGGTGGAGCAAGGTAGAATTCTTGCTCAAGCTTACATTACCTGCATTTGAGCTTCTCCGAGATGCAGACACAGACAAACCTTTCTTGGGAGAGATTTATGATGGCATGGATACCATGGTTGAGAAAACCGTGGAAATTATTACATAGGAGGCTCCCACTCTGCTTTTGGTTGAGGTTGATTTTGTTGAGCATGTGAGGTCCATCATTGTTACTATGTGGAATGGCTTTGACACTCCATTGTACACTTTGGCACATGCTTTAAATCCCAAATTTTATGATGAGGAGTTCATTGTTCAAAGAAATGGGAAGAGGAACACATAAGGACAAGGAGGTGGGCACGGGAGTGAAAAAATCCTTCTAGAGGTTGTTTCCATCTTCTCAACAAACAAAGGTGAGGGAGGAATTTGCTTGTTTTGCTGTTGGATTAGAGGATTTTACAGACATCTCAGCTTTGGAGAAGAGAAGCACCATGAACTCGATTAAATGGTGGACTTGTCATGGGGCAAATGGTGTATATTTGCAAAGCCTTGCCACTCGTATGCTATCACAAGTGGCAAGCTCTTCATCAACATAAAGGAATTGGAGCACCTATGGTTTCATTCATTCCGTGAAGCACAACAGGTTGGGATTGCAGAAGGCTGAGGATCTTGTATATGTGCATTCAAACCTCCGCCTTGTGTCTTGTAAGGGTGAAGAATATACAAGTGGGCCTCATAAAGAGTGGGATGTGGATGCAGAAAACCCAGACTTAGAGCTCTCTCTTGCTACTCTTGATATTGCTGATGATGCAAGTGGAAGTGGAATTGCCTCTTCTTCCCATCAAGGCTCTAGTTATGCTGAACATGCATCTTGTTCTATTTTTGATGATGAGGATGATGATCAATATGATATGTATTAGGATATGTAATTGTAGTTTCCTTTAGCTCATGTTTTCTTTCATTTTCAGCACACACAACCACATTTTTAAAGGCTGATTTTGGATGTAAAGCCTCATCTATAAAGACTAATTTTGGATTTTGCTACTTGCATCTTGTAATGAATGATATTGATCATCTATGGGAGTTAATATGGACATGGTTTTCCTTCTAAAATGTTATTTATGTGTATCATTATGTTTTTCTTGCAATATAATGTTTTATTTAAAAAAAAACTATATATATATATATTTGTTTTATTTTCATTTTTATTTTTTTATATACAACGTTTCCCTAGACGTTTCCATTTTTTGAGGGCTTGTTTCGTACCGTCTCGGTTTCGGAAACTTAGAAACGTTTCCCTGTTTCGTGCAACTTAGGATCGTAAGATGCTGTTGTGGTAGAAATGGATTGCCATGATTGAGTGTTAAAAAGCCTTTATGGTAGGTTAGCATTCTTTTATAATTAGATTTCTGCTAACATTAGTTATGGGAGTACTTACCACTGATGACCATTTGTAGACCCAATTATAGAAGGGCCTGTCGATTGTAAATTGGTAGAAAACTGATTTGCTCGCTAAATTGCTTAAGAAATGCAGCCATAATTGGCCAAAAAATCTTTAAATGTTGTATCCGGTTCTGTTTTGGGCCTTGGCTATGAAATCATATATTAATTAATGTCAACAACATTATTGATTTGCAGTATCTTTTGATTAGTTCCAAATATCTATGTACCAATGTTATCAGAATTGAAAACCAGACAGGACTGGTCAACCCCAAAAATTCGAAAGCGAACCGGAAAAAAACTGGACAAAAAAACGGGTTGACCAAAAACTACATAAAATATTCCAATTTTGAAAAAAAAACATATATATTCATGTGCATCAATACAAATCCAAACCATTTATAAACAAATATGCAAAGATTCTCATTTATATAGCAAGTAATGTTAAATTTGGCAACATTGACAGTCATTCTCCAATGAGAGGCCATGTGGGCCACCCTGAGGCTAGCCAGGGAGATTTGGAGAATCAACCAGTCTTATGAGGTATTGACAAAAGCCAGGGGGAACGTACAACCTCTGTGAGTCAAACCAAAAGTCAGGACGAATGAGATGCTATATGATCTTCTGAGTCTAGCCAGGGCAAAGGAAGAAGCTTTGTAAGTCTAAGACAAAAGTCAAGATACAAGTCTAATGCTAAAGTCAGGGGGAACGTACAACCTCTGTGAGCATAGACAGTATAGTGCAAAAGTCAGGGGGAACGGACAACCTCTGTGAGCCTAGTCAAGCTTTGTGAGCCATGAGCAAAAGTCAAGGCATCTAGCAAAAGTTAGGTTGAATGTACAATTCCTATGAGCTAGAGACGAACAATCTTCCTTATGCATATAATGTAAATGTAATGATCTAGTGCGTTGGCACGTGTAGCTTTATCCACCATGAAAAGAAATTCGAGTTGCCTAACTCAATTGTAAAAGTCGGTTTGCATGTTTAGTCTAAGTTGTCAAACTCAAGTTGTGGTCAAAGTCAAGTTGACAAGTCGAGTTGCATGTTGCATGTCTAGTTGCATGCATGTCAAGTTGCATGCTTTCATGTCAAGATGCATGCTTGCATGTCGGAGTTGCATGCATGCATGCATGTCAAGGTTGCATGCCAAGTTGCATGTCAAGGTTTCATGCCAAGTTGCATGTCAAGATTGCATGTCAAGGTGTATGTTGAGTTGCATGTTGAGGTGGCATGCAATAGCCCAGTCGAGTCTCAAATCAAGTTTCTAATTTGAGTTAAGTCTAGTTACAAAAGACATGCAAGGCTCCTTCTAATTAAAGACCCCTCACCTCTCCTTTACATGCCTTTATATACAGGGCTCGACCTCCTCTTCAATACACACAGGTTTTGCAGCGCAAGAGTAAAGGAGACAGGGCCGTGAAGGAGGATACATTGCTATGCATATCAGCAGTGAGGGTCAGCGTGTATTGCTGTGTATATCAGCAGTAAAGGACATCAAACAATGTTGTTTATATCAGCAGTAAAAGACAACAAACAATGCTGTCTATATCAGTAGTAAGAGACAACGTGTACTACTGTGTATGTCAACAATAAAGGACAACGAACAATGTTGTTTAAATCAACAATAAAGGACAACGAACAATGTTGTTTACATCAACAATAAAGGACAACAAATAGTGTTGTTTATATCAACGATAAAAGCCAATGAAGTCTTGTTGTTTGCTAGTCTAACAGTCAGGTGTTTTCATGGTGGATTATTGTACTTGATCTTACATATTATTTGCAATAAAGGAAGATTGTTTGCTGGGGTTTTTCTCCCTGTATAGGGTTTCCCCAGGGTAAATTCTTGTGCATGTTTGAGATTCTATTTGTGTACCTCTTCTACTTCTGTTCATCATTTCAAAGTATTCATTTTGCTGGTTGATAAATCAAATTTTGCTTAAAGCATTGAAGAAACTAAATAAATAATCTGCATATTAAATCAAGTTCGAGAATTTAACAAGTAAGAGTGCATATAACCAAAACAACACCGAGTGCAACACATATATGAAGTTTTGAACAAAATTACGTCAATAAAGAGGCTCTAAATGCCCTTTAGAGTCCAAAAATAAGCATAGTATATTGTATGATACTAGAATTTGGATACTACTAATCATCAGAATCCTCATCCTCCTCATCCTCAACATGAATAGACTGGGACCCTACATGGGGATTATGGATTCCGCTTGAATCCCCTGGCCCTGAAGGTATTTGTACCTCTGGTTGTGGATGTGGGTTCAAGTCCATCCAAGAAAGGTCTTCATTTCAAATGTTGGCACCTGGGGTCTTTAAATAGGTTTGAGGGAGGGCCTAAGGTTAGTTAGTAGGCCCCCTCAACCTTAAATTCATTTTTTTGCCTAATTTTTTTTGAAATCCAAGCCAATTATTACGTCGTACGTGTGTCGTACAAAACCGGCCAGTTCAATGTTTTTGGCCAAAAACGGTTCTGTACCGTTGGTCCAACCGTTTTTGTCTTGAAGGCTGGTCCGATCGGTCGGTTTTGTCGGATTGGGCCGATTCTGATAACACTACTATGTACTACCATGGAAGTTTATTAATGAAAACATCTTTTGGTTTTCCACCATGCATTATGAATACTTCAGTGTATAAATGATTGCTTTAATTGGTTTAATTCTATGTTGTAGGAAACGCCCTACCCCCTTGTTTCAGCGCCGGAAACGATCCGAAGCGTTGAAACGAGTATAGTACAGTCGAAAAACGTCGCCGGCAGTACTGTACGACGTTTCTCGATTTGGAAACGCTGTACGATATGGTTCTAAGGCTGTTCTAAGGCGTCTTAGAGGCCAAAAAAAAATAGGGGGCTATACGGCCGTTCTAAGGTGTCTTAGAGGCCCAAAAAAATATGGACATGGTTTTCCTTCTAAAATGTCATTTATGTGTATCATTATGTTTTTCTTGCAATATAATGTTTTATTTTAAAAAAAACTATATATATATATTTATTTATTTTTTATTTTTTTATATACGGCGTTTCCCCCGACGTTTCCATTTTTTGAGGGCTTGTTTCGTACCGTCCCGGTTTTGGAAACTTAGAAACGTTTCCTCGTTTCGTGCAACTTAGATTCAAGAAACCTGTCTCTAAGGTTAGATTGTAGCATAAAAGTAACCCCCATTTTGATCCTAGGATGTGAGCAAGAACTCTCTTAGATTTGTTTGCTAAACTTCCATTTTCTTAACAACTTTGGGTATATCTTAGTCTAGAGATCAACCAAACATACACTGCATTTCTGTTCTGTGGACAACCCATCCTACATAGCCTCTAATCCTAGCCCTGGGTCATCATGTGCACAAACAGAGTGGCCCTCATGTCGAAGTTGGTTGAGAGAACTCTTCACACATAAATTTGCAGCAGCTGGCGAACTTTGTGCCTGTTTGATCCCCTGTGCTAGCCTCTTGCAAGGTAGATTTAGTCACAACAGAATTTGGTCATCCACGGTTAGGGCCTTTGTGTACACCATTGATAGGGGATTTGTATAGATTGACTCCAAAGTAAAATTGCTCCCTTGCCCCCCCATGAGGGCCTCTACAGGCATAGTAGAAGTTAACAATGGGAGACAACCCCATGAATGATACTGAAGTCGGCCCCCAACTGCCACTTTATGATCAAGAGATGGGTACAGGAGCTGATATTAAAATGAAAATGGTGAAAGTTGAAGAGATTGAACCCCCCAAAACCTATGTTGCACGGGGACCCGTACACCCCAAAAAACCCCTCGTACCCTGCGTTCCCGCGTTCCAGGGACTTTAAAACGACATCAGAATGTTTTGATTGGCTGGGGACGTCATCAGGGACGTGGGGACTTCCCAATCGGTCCCCCCAAAAAATTCAGGGAAGGCCAACTGGCCCTCGAACCCCCACGGTTTAAGATAACAAATAAAACTTAAAAGCTGAATTTGATTGGTAGGTTGGGTGTAGGTAGGTGTGCGTGCGACCTGCTACGATTGGAACTGTTATTGTATTTAGGCTCATCATGTTGGGTCAATGCCTAGTGCTTGTTCGAGAGCATCTGCTCCCCCCCGATGGATCGGACAATGTAAACACTTATGTCTTCGTGTCTCAATCTGATGGCAGCTACAGTGCTTGACGCAACCAGTAATGGCCCTTGTTGGCAGCCAAGCTAACCTTTGTTCCATCGCCCGCTATTGAGACTAGGCTGGTTTTGAGCTTTCTAAAGAAAATGAAGCCCTCTGAGCCCATTCACCCCTCCAGCTGGGCTTAGGGAATAATTTAATTCTGTGTGTCTCAAAGGTCCCTCCCACAATTGGATTCCTTGGAACTGCTGAAACCTAACTCACTGGATTTGCCTAAGTAGGAGCTTGAAGTTCGAGTTATGGCAAATTTGAAAGCCGTCCAAAAAATTCGCTGAATTTTTATACTAGTTCGGAACTGTCTTCAACGCATTTTAAAAGAGTGGAAAGTTAATGCGTGAAATATTTATGAGGACCTGCAAGTTAAAGTGTACAAGATGAGGGTGAATTGTAAAGAGAGCGAACCCAAATTAACCACGGAATAAGACAATGGGTCAACAAGAGTTTTACACAGTTAAGGGATTAATATATTGTAATATTTGTAATGATAACTATTTCCTCTTTTAAATTTTAGGGGATTAATATGTTTAAAAAAATATGGCAAGGGAAACATATATAAATTTATATATATAAGTCATATATAATTAATATAGTTTTATATATGTATTAAAAATTACATATGTTATAAAATAAAAAAATAAAAGATATTTTTAATAATATATCTAGTATATTTTGTCTAACTTAATGTCAAACTTCATCAATCTTGTTTTTGTCTATTTTTGTTGAATTTCATTGATTTTTGCTTATGTTTGTCAAATCTCCCTTATTACTACATAATTTTCAATGAGTAATATTTTAAATATTTTTTAATATATATATATATATATATATATATATATATATATATATATATATATATAATTGCCGTCCCCTGAAAAGGGTGCGCTCTAGCCATCCCAGAAACTCGTCCCCCTGTCCCCGTCGTTCCCCCGTTCCCAAAGGCATTGCAACATAGTAAAAAACAGATCCTGGGTCCCCTTACAACTTGATTACCACCGCTTTCGTACACAACCCCCTGATAGAGGTGGCTTTATGGGATGAATAGATTCAAATCTCGATGTAAGAAGTAGATCTTAAAAGAATCAATTGCAATAATTGGAGCACTATTCATCTCCTGGAATACAGCCTTTGCAAATTTGAGTTGGATAATCAATTACTGAGAAGGCAAATCACAACGTAGACAATATACCATTTAGAACCTGGAAGATCGACTTGAGAAGGTTGAGTTGGAAAACCAATGCCTGAAAAAATATACAAAACAACAAGTCTCCCCCTCTTCTAGCATTGATTCCCTTTCTCTCCACATATGGCCGTCTTCTTCCTTAAAAACATGATGGGAATTAGAGGTCCTCGAGGAAATGAAATCACCATTGATCAAAGTCAAACTTGCCGAGACAGATTTCAGGGAACAACTCAAAACATCCAAAACTTTGGCAGAGATAACATGCATTTAGCCAGGTGCTGTGGTGGACAAGGATTTCACGACCAGAGAAGTGAAAAGCATAGTCCATGAAGAACATGAAAGGCATAGTAGACTCATAAAAGGTGTAAAAGTAGGTGGAGATGAAGGCCCAGTTGAGGTTTATGTACAGTTTTAAACGACCAGAGAAGTGAAAAGCATAGTCCATGAAGAACATGAAAGGCAGAGCAGACTCATCAACATCATCATAAAATGTGTAAAAGAAGATAGAGATGAAGACCCAACTGAGGTTTATGTACAATTTTAAATGACCAGATCCATTTATGATCTTAAATGATCCTTTTGCTAATTAACATATTATCCAAGTGATGGTATGACACATGTCAATATATTACACAAGTGAATGATTGCACCAAGAGAAGTGAGGTGCATTCTAGAGCATAGTATGAGGGAGATATGTAACGCACTGTTGAAAAAGTCGGTGAGGGTCCGGAAAAAATCGTTTCGACAAAAGTTGGAAAAAGTCGGCAAAAATCGGAAAACCACGACAAACATTAAAAAATACAAAATATATTCATTTTTTCAAAATTTTAAACATATAAAGCAACAACAACATCAAATAAACACATTGGCACATAAATATGGAGAAATCACTGATATATATGTAGTGGATGCCAAATAAAAAATGATACATCAAAGTCGATATTGAATCCTGAAGGGCCAGAAGTTAAAACCAATACAAAATGACATCACATATATAATTGTAAATGTATCTCATCATCATGAGGTAGATGTTTGATGTATAATGACAAATGAAACAAAACTAGCAACTAGCTATCTAATATCAATGCCCTCTCCCCCTTTAACGCGAAAAGATAATGGGTTGTTTGACAGGCCTACCCCTAATAGTAGAAGGCCCTGATTCTGACAGCGAACGACGACTGGTGTGTGTAGGAGTAGGTGTATCAATAAGTGTAGAAGGTTGTGCTGATGCTAGCACATCACCCTCCATGATGTCTTCAAGCCGCTCCTCCTGCTCCTGCTTCTCCTCCCCCTGTTGCTCCTCCAAGTCCTGCTGTTGTTCGGGTTCCTCCTCTAACCATGCAGGTGCCTCCTTCATGATAGGCATCTTAACCTCCACCCTCCACTTAGACAATACATCAATATTGTCCAAGGAAATGGCATCCATATCCGGGGTTCTATCCATTTGCTTCAACCATAGTCAGAGATTGTAATGGACATACACCAAGTCATCGAGACGTGAGAGAACTCCAACTTGTAAGAGGTTCATAAAAAATTTAATGAGTTTTAACTTTTGAGGGTCATAGACTCATAAATTACAATAAATGTAATTGCTCATAAGTTCTAACCTGGTGTGTTTCTTTGAGTGGATTTTTTCAAATACACGCCAATTGCGCTCATATCTCGAAGAGGTACATGTTTGACTCAGGATTCAGATGGCAAATCTCTATAAATTTGGTGCCCTTGCACCATAGTTTCACCACCAAACATCTACAACAAATAAGAAAGAAAGAGAACATACAGAAAACATAATTAAACTTTCAAGTAAATTTTAAAACACATAATTGAAATTTGAATTTTGAATTTTAAAAACATAAAGTTCTAAGTTGAACTATCTTCTAAATTCTAATGACTTATGTGGCATCAAAATGGTCCTTGCAACAACAACATCTTCATAGCCAAATAGTCCGGTACCATCCCGATACATATCTATCTCGTGATTAATTTCGAGGTGAATTGCGACATCTATCATCTTTTGAAGACAAGTATGGAGCCCTTCCATCACCTCGCCATCAAAATCAAAGCTACATTTGTAGGAAAATGGGGGGTTGAGGAAAATTGCTGCTGCATGAATGGGTCGATGGAGCATCCCGGTCCATTGCTTATCAATCAAATTCCATAATAGCATCTGTCTACGAAACCCGTGGCTACCCTTGCCCACATAATAAGCCCGAATAACTTCTTTGGCCCTATCCATGGCCTCATACAAATAGCCCATTGCAGGCTTATCACTATCAACCATTCTCAGGACCTTTACCAAAGGTTCACTCATTGAGCACACCTCTGCCACTCCTTCCCAGAGGAGTCATTGTACACCAATCTGGCAATGGCTTTCCCATCCTCTCTCCTGCTATATGTAGAATCCCGCCACTCATCACAATCAAACATTTGCTTCAACTCAAACTCACATTGAAGCAAAGACTGAAGAGTAATGAAGTTGGTGGCAAAACAAGTTATTGTAGGACGCCACAACTCCTTGTTTTTGGTGTGTCTCCTCATGAGGCTAAGAACGAAAGTATGGTTATATATGAACTTGGGGACGCTCCTAGCCTGATCAATCGCCTCCTTGACGAAGGAGGTTTTCCCCATATCCTTGAGCATCAAATCAATACAGTGCGCAATGCATGGAGTCTAGAACAATGAATGGTACCTCTCCATAAGCAACCTACCAGCAACCACATAATTAGCTGCATTATCTGTTATGATTTGCACCACATTATGCAAATTGATCTCCTAAATGAACGCATCCATCAACTCACACAACAATGCTGCATCTTTCACATGTGTCGATGCATCCACTGATTTGATAAACATGGTACCTCTAGGACAATGTACCAAGAAATTGAGAAGAGACCTACCCTTCCTATCTGTCCAACCATCAGACATCACTGTGCATCCAAAGATCTCTCATGATTGCTTGAACTCCGCCAATCTAGAGTTGAAGTCCTTTTTTGCTTGAAGAATTGGCCCCCGCAACTCCTCAAAGGTAAGGTTTTTGTACCCTGGGCCAACAACAACAATGGCATCACACATCGATTTCCAAAATGGATTGTTCTTGGTGATGCTGAGAGGTATGTCACTCTAGAAAAGACACCTCCCCACAACCCTATCTGCTTCTTCCTTCTCCCTTTTCTTCAACATTGACCTCATGGAAGATTGTGCTCCAGGGGTGGTTTGTGGAACAAAAAAATATGCGGAGCTCCCGGTAGCTGAATCTGTGGAGCCCCTCCCACTACACTGCCCCTCTGGGGTAGATGTCGTTGAACTTCTAATTGGAAGTTCAGCCCTTTTTGCGGCTGCTTCATCTTTCTTTTTATCTTTTGCTTCAAGTGAATCAAATGCAATTCTCATAATCTCCGGGTTAGTCTCAAGACAAATGTCAACATCATGCCCGAGGATTTTAGCTAAATGGTATTTCAACTTGCAAATAATTTGCAACTCAATCGTTGCTGGTTTGTCCCATCTTCAGGGACCCCATACACACAAAATGGATCCTAAGGCTTCGACTTATTTTTTGATGAAATTGACAGCTTCAAAATTCAACCCTAAGGCACAAAAAAAACAAGAAAATGATATTAAACCCCACTAGAAAAACATAACAGTCCATTGGTAAAAAAAGTCAGACCTCTAGGTTAGATTATTAGCAATGAAAAATGACAATAAGAGGGTGGAGAAAAAATTAACATCAAGGCTCAAGCTTGCTGTCCCATAAAAAAAAAACCCTTACATTGTTTTATGGGCATGAAAATCATGGCAAAATGACCAAAAAAATAAGCAAAATGTGGCAAGCAAACTTGCATAAAGCTATGTAAAAAAACCATTAACATGGTGGGATTTAAATACATACCTATGAATGGAAGATTCAACACCAATTGGCAAATGAAATTGAACCCTTGTTCCACTTAAAAATCCTTGATGGTGATGATGATGGTTGTTTAACTACCTCCACAATGATTGAGGAAGACCACAAACCCTTTTCCTTCTTTCTCCTACAACAAACAAGTGAAATGGCAAAAAAGAAAAGCCAAAATTGGCTTTATCTTCTCGGCCTAGGTGCATCCCATGATTTTTATGATTGACTCATGATTTTTTCAAAGATGAAAAATCACGATTTTTACTAGGCGATTTTTTAGGGACAGTTAAAAGTCGCGATTTTTAGAAAAAATCGCAAAAAATTGTTGATTTTTCAATAGTACGTCACATGACATAAGACATGAGACATAAATGACACGTGGATACGAGTATACGACATGAGACATGTTGACCTTGGAAATAGGGCACAGGGGACATGTTTTATATGTATTAAAAAATATATATATATTAAAAAAATACAAATTACAAATACAAAATGAAATATAGACATAAAGATCCAATTTTTTAGAAATTAGAACACCGAAAAGATATCGATACAACTAGTTATGACATCAGTGGTGATCAAACACACAAGAAATTATAATATTCAATACACATATGTCATAGAAGAGAAGTTTAGAAGTTAGAACCATCTTCAGGGACCCCATACACCCAAAATGGATCCAAAGGCTTCGGCATATGTTTTTGATGAAATTGACAACTTCAAAATTCAACCCTAAGGCACATAAAAAACAAGAAAATGATATTAAACCCTACTAAAAAAACATAAAAGCCCATTGGTAAAAAAAGTCAGACCTCTAGATTAGATTATTAGCAATGAAAAAGGACAATAAGAGGGTGGAGAAAAAATTAACATCAAGGCTCAAGCTTGCTGTCCCATAAAAAAAACCCTTACATTGTTTTATGGGCTTGAAAATCATGGCAAAATGACCAAAAAAATAAGCAAAACGTAGGCAAGCAAACTTGCATAAATCTAAGAAAAAAAGCATTAACATGGTGGCATTTAAATACATACCTATGAATGGAAGAGTCAACACCGGTTGGCAAATAAAATTGAACCCTTGCTCCACTTAAAAATCCTTGATGGTGATGATGGTTGTTTAGCTACCTCCACAATGATTGAGGAAGACCACAAACCCTTCTCCTTCCTTCTCCAACAACAAACAAGTGAAATGGCAAAACAAAAAAGCCAAAATCGGCTCTATCTTCGCGGCCTGGGTGCGTCCCATGATTTTTTTGATCGACAAATTGTGATTTTTTTCGAAAAAGTCGCAATTTTTTCAAAGATGAAAAATCGCGATTTCTACTAGTCGATTTTTTGGGGACAGTTAAAAGTTGCGTTTTTTATTCTAAAAATCGCGAAAAATTGTTGATTTTTTCAATAGTACGTCACATGACACAAGACATGATATATAGAGGACATGTGGATATGAGTATATGACATGAGACATGTTGACGTTGGAAACAGGGCATGAGGGACATGTTTTATATGTATTAAAAAATTATATATATTAAAAAAATACAAATTACAAATACAAAAATGAAATATAGACAAAGATCCAATTTTTTAGAAATTAGAACACCTACAAGATATCGATACAACTAGTTATGACATCAGTGATGATCAAATACACAAGAAATTATAATATTCAATACACATGTCATAGAAGAGAAGTTTAGAAGTTAGAACCATCTTCAGGGACCCCATACACCCAAAATGGATCCAAAGGCTTCGGCATATTTTTTGATGAAATTGACAGCTTTAAAATTCAACCCTAAGGCACAAAAAAACAAGAAAATGATATTAAACCCCACTAAAAAAACATAACAGCCCATTGGTAAAAAAAGTCAGACCTCTAGATTAGATTATCAGCAATGAAAAATGACAATAAGGGGGTGGAGAAAAAATTAACATCAAGGCTCAAGCTTTGCTGTCCCATAAAAAATACCCTTACATTGTTTTATGGGCATGAAAATCATGGCAAAATGACCAAAAAAATAAGTAAAACGTAGGCAAGGAAAGAGGCAAGCAAACTTGAATAAATCTATGAAAAAAAAACATTAGCATGGTGGGATTTAAATACATACCTATGAATGGAAGATTCAACACCAGTTGGCAAATGAAATTGAACCCTTGCTCCACTTAAAAATCCTTGATGGTGATGATGATGGTTGTTTAGCTACCTCCACAATGATTGAGGAAGACCACAAACCCTTCTCCTTCCTTCTCCAACAACAAACAAGTGAAATGGCAAAAAAGGAAAAGCCAAAATCGGCTTTATCTTCGTGGCCTGTGTGCCTCCCATGATTTTTATAATCGACTCACGACTTTTTTTTTCCGAAAAAGTCACAATTCTTTTGAAAAAGTTGCGATTTTTTCAAAGATGGAAAATCATGATTTTTACTAGGCGATTTTTTGGGCACAGTTAAAAATTGTTTATTTTTTCAACAGTATGTCACATGACACATGACATGAGACATAGAGAACACGTGGATACGAGTATACGACATGAGACACGTTGACCTTGGAAATAGGGCACAGGGGACATGTTTTATATGTATTAAAAAATTATATATATTAAAAAAATACAAATTACAAATACAAAAATGAAATATAGACATAAAGATCCAATTTTTTAGAAATTAGAACACCTACAAGATATTGATACTAGTTATGACATCAGTGATGATCAAACACACGAGAAATTATAATAATCAATACACATATGTCATAGAAGAGAAGTTTAGAAGTTAGAACCACAAACTGTAGTTTCCTCATTAAGTCATTTGATGTCATCAAAATCAAGATGTATTACATAGATATTGAGTCACTGATACTATAGGTGGGAATGCCAATGGAAAATAAAAAGAGGGTAGATACAAGAACCGTAGATGGAGGAATATTATAGCTCGTTATTGTTAGTAGTCCTCCCTCATGTTAGAATCACAAAATCACCACCACTGCCATTGCTCTCTCCTCCATCCTTTTCCTCTATATCCGATCTAATATCCGCATAATGGTGTGGAGGATGATCCCTTAAGAAGATCACCATCATCAAAAGTGACCAGTTCTAGCACTAGTTCACTAAGATTCAAGTGGGCTCATGCCAACTTAACACTGTTGTCCAAAAACCCACATCATCAGGAAATACATCTGTTTTCACCTTGGTGTCTGACACCTCTAGGACACATGTTGAACACACGTGTTGGACATGTGTCCTAGCATGTTATGTATTTGACATGTAGGATAGGGACACGGGGCCCCTGAGGGACATGTCCTATTACTTAGCATGACATGTGGCATAAGCCGGGCTAATATAATATTCTAAAAAAGTTAAAAGAAAAACAGCTTAGTATGGATGAGACGTGTAACACATGTGATTATAAATCAAAATCTAATAAATAAATAAATCCATAATGTAAAAAATAAAATTTAAGAAAAGAATACCAGGCATTGATTACTGCACACACACACACACCATCTTAACTTGAGATCTTTTAAGCACCGACATATTTGCGTCTCAATTTCTTTTTGATTCCTCTTGGTGCTTAATAGATCCAGAGTTAAGATGGATCTATGTTGGTTTATCATATTATGCACATATTTTGATGACTCTTTAGTAGTCAACCTGGCATTGAAACCTGTTGGAGACATCCTCAAAGATCTGTGGTGTCAATATGGAACCTAAGTTGAGGTCCTAGAAATTATTACTCTATTGAGCTTGGGATAGATGACTTCAAATAGTACACATCAAGATTTCTTTGATATCCAATATTAGATGACTTCTTAGTAGATGATATCATTCTTTGTACCTTGACTGAGTTTAATGTTGTAGATGATCCACATGTTTACGTATTATTTTTAATTGTATGAAGCTATTTTGACCACTGTTGAATATGTCAGCGATATAACGGAAATGTCGGATGTGTCGCCGAAATTTTCACTCAGCCGAAATTTTCGTTTGAATATGTCGCGAAACTTCCGATAAATTGAATGTGTCGCGACACATTCATTAGCTCGCGACATTTTCTCAATGTGTCGCGAGTCGATGGAATGTGTCAGCCTGCTCATTTTGTTTTGCAAATTTAAAGTGCGTGAGGGGTTTTAGAGGCCGCGGGTGGCTTTTTTTCTTCATTATTTCACTTGTGAAGTGTGAGAGAGCTAGAGAGGTGTGAGGAAAACCATTGTGCATCTATCCAAGGAGGAGATAGCCAAGGATCTTGCTTCCATTAGCGCCAGCGGAGAGATCAAGATTTCCAGGTATGATCAAAAACGTTTTTTTTTTCATTTTTTTGAAGATTTGAACTTTCTTTTTTTAATTTTTAGAGTTAGGCTAGGGTTTGCATTGTGCAATGTGCCTCTTCTTGTTTTTGAATGGAAGATTCAATCATTCTAATTCATCTATCTCTTATTAATAATTATTTAACCTTTGCATTATGGTATGTTTTTTTTTTTTTTTGTGCCATAGGTTTAATATTTTCATCTAAAGAAAATGCCGAAGGCATTGGATCCAATGTGGGTGTATGGTGAACCAATGCAACTTCCCAATAGACAAGTATTGACATGCAATCTTTGCGTCAAAAAGATTTTTGCAGGAATTAGCTGCTTGAAATACCACCTTGCCAAAATCCCTGGGTTTGATGTGGATCCTTGTCCAAAAAGTACCTTGGAAATTGTGCATATTGCAAACCAATCACTCATTGATATGGCTAATAAGAGGGATGCGACCGAGGCTCGCAAAAAAGAACTTGCACGTTCCATTGCAAATAGATACAGTGGAACAAGTGCCTCTGAGGGGGGACCAACAGTACCACAATCCCACTCCTCAGCCATAGGGCCCTCAACTTCTGCAACCTCCTCATCAACCTCATCTTACTTTGTGATGAGGTCAACACCTGGGGGGCAACCTTCTATTCAGTTATTGATTAAAATAAAAGAGACGGAGGAGGCCGACAAGCTTGTGGCCAAATGTTTTCTTTGGAGTGATATACCTTTTAACATTGCCAATAACCCCTTCTACCATCCCATGTTTGAAGCTGCTACAATTGTTGGCCCGGGGTATAGGGGCCCTTCCTATCAGGATTTGAGAGGGCGTCTCCTTCAAGGGGAAAAGGCCGACTGCACAGAAAGATTAGCTCAGCTCAGGGAAACATGGAAGACCACCGGATGCACCGTGATGTCGGATGGGTGGACTGATGGGAAGGGTATCTCAATTCTAAACTTCTTGGTTAGTTGTCCCAAGGGGACAATGTTTATCAAAAGTGTTGATGCAAGTGCATATACAAAAGATGCACAATTATTATGTGAGTTGTTGGATGGCTTTATCCGAGAGATAGGCCCACAGTATGTTGT
>ML780256.1:186336-197719 GCA_009831015.1 Picea engelmannii
CTGGACCTTCTATTACAGCATTGTAGATCATGCTCTACAATATACATATGTTCTCTTTTCTACACTCCACCAGGTTGGTTGGTGTGTTTGTAACTTACCGTCTCAGTAAAGGTCTCTCCCACTAACAGACAAGCTAAGACTAAATTAAATTTGCATCAAAGGCTAATAAAACTCAAATTAATTGTCTAAGCAGGCTTTTCTTGATAGCTTCTATTGATTTTGCTAATGCAACCACTAAGTTAGCAGGTGAGCGTATGAATAAACTCTGAATCACAGGAGTTCAAATTCAGTGAATGCTTATTATCAAGTGTATATTATGGCCTTGAGATTGCAACATAGTACAGGCTATGACTTTAATGCTTGTTGAGAATTTTAGTTGGACTCTGAAGGCACTGATATCTGGTCTACCAGTCATGCTTATTGAAATTTGATTTAATATGTCATGGATATTGAGGCAGCTTATATGTTTTTAATGTTTATTTTCTTTATATATGGTCATTTAAGTGCAATGAATTTCTTTGTTCCACTACTTATTTGCTTCATTCCAGGAATTTCATTTCAACTTGTTATGTTCTTCTGTTGACAGCTCCACCACGTGAAAATGAAACTAATGGCTATATTCTCATCCATGCTGAGGGCGGACTCAATCAGCAACGCATATCTGTGAGATTTCATTTCATGAACAAAAGCATGGGTTTGTAGAAAATTGCTCTTACTAGTCTGGTGGCTGTGGTACATGGACATGTGTAGCTCAGTTAGTGTGTTTGCACTTATGCAATCACTGTATTTCTGTAAAAGAGTTATATAAATAAGACAACAACATCAATGTAAGTTTTAGTTATGCATTTCATCTGGCTTTGGAAATTAATTTAACAACCTTCAAATCTATTTTATATATTCGGTGTTGTTTCTAACTTTTTCAGAATTTAAGACCCATCACTCACTGAACAATAAAAATGTACATAAAAATGATACATCACGGGTTCAAAGGGTGGGTGTTAAATTTGTAGCTTGGAAGGTGTCTCAGTATAGTCCTTAGTGTCCAGGCATGTTGGAGACAATTAATTAATACCTAGATCAGCATTTTATTTTTGTCCTAAGTTTGACTTAGGAAAAGCATAAAAATTATCATTTAATTGTTATTGGCTTTATTTGCTCAGATTTCCTAAGTTTTAATTTAAGGAAATATATATTTCTTAAAAGTGAACTTTCCAGATTCCTCTAGAAAGTTCTCAATAAGGAAATAGAGTGAATGAGAAAAAGATAAAAGGGGGCTGAGGTGAGGGGTTGGACACACATTGAGTTGAGTGGAAGCAAGAGGGGTGCTTGGGTGAGAAATAGAGAGGGCGAGTAGCTAGTGACAGGCCGAGGCTGGGCAGCAAAGTGCAGGCCGTACACAGGCCGTACAGAGCAGCAGTAAGGGGCCGTACTATGGGCTGTACACAACAGCTGGAAAGGAGCTGATTTCTGGGCACTTTCAACATAGAAAGAGAGGTCGAGTTAGGGCTGAGCTGAACAACAAGAAGAGGGGCGCATAGGGCAGAGTCGTACAACCAAGAAAGAGGCCATATCAGGCCGTACGATTCAGCCAGAGAAGGGGATCTTCGTTGGATACAGTGAAAAGGGGATCTTCATTGAATACAGTGAGAATTCCAAGGCATACCAAATCTACATTCCTACATTGAGGAAGACAATGGTTAGGAGGGATGTGAAGTTCAAGGAGGATAGAGCCTTGAGGAAGGCTCATGGTACTGTTCCAGTAGCAGCATGGGATCAAGAGCTAGAGACTCAGAGGGAAGAAGAGACATAGGATACAGGTACAAGTATAGATGCTCAAACTTCAGAGCAGGATGAGGAGTAGGAGGCTCCACTAGTACAAGATACTCCATCATCCAGGAGGAGGAAGACTAGATGGGTCAAGTAGACCTTGAGAGAGGCTTAGGAGTATGTGGGAGCTCCTAGGACTTCTGTCAGGGAGGGTAGAGAACCACACAGATTTTTCAGTTAGATGGCTTTGATGAGTGAGTTGTTAGAGGTTGAGCCTTCCAACTTTCAGGAGGCATCACAACAGTAGGTGTGGAGAGATGCCATGGCGGAAGAGTATGCTTCCATCATGAAGAATGATGTATGGGAGGTTGTACCCTGGCCAGAGGGGAAACCATTGATCGACTCGAAGTGGATCTACAAGATCAAGCACATTGCGAATGGCAGTGTGGAGAAGTTCAAAACTTGGTTTGTGGCTAAGGGGTTCTCTCAGAAGGAGAGAATTGATTACGATGAGACTTTCGCCCTAGTAGTCAGGTACACTTCGATCAGGGCCTTGATCTCTATTGCAACAAAGATGGGGTGGAAGATCCATCAGATGGTTGTGAAGACGACCTTCCTTAATGGGATCATTGAGGAGGAGGTGTATATTGAGCAACCAGAGGGTTTTGAGGTGCAGGGGAGGGATTCCCATGTTTGCAGGTTGAAGAGAGCCTTGTATGGGCTCAAGCAGGCTCCCAGGGCATGGTACTCGAGGATAGACAACTACTTGCAGGGGATGGGCTTCACCAAGAGTGAGGCGGTCTCAAACCTCTACTACATCATAGTTGGAGGTGAGCCACTCATTCTTGTGTTGTATGTGAACGACATGTTTCTCACAGGTTCAAAGAGGCTCATAGCAGACTGCAAGAGGGACCTTGCTTCGGAATATGAGATGAAGGATTTGGGGTTGACGCACTACTTTCTAGGGTTAGAGGTGTGGCAGTGAGATGGTCAGACTTTCCTTGGACAAAGGAAGTATGCAGTGGAGATTCTAAAGAGGTTTGGTATGCAGGACTGCAGGCCTATGTCTACGCCCATGGTGACCAACTGGAAGAAGACCCATGGTGACTAACTGGAAGAAGATTGATGCTTCCAGATTAGAGGTAGTGGACCCTACTTAATACAAACAATTGATTGGCTCTCTCATGTATATGGTCAACACTAGGCCAGATATATGCTTTGCAGTTAACACACTGGGTGGGCAACAAAGCATGTTTTGAGATATCTATGTGGCACAGTTGAGTATGGGTTGAGTTACATCTAGGGAGATGGAGTGAAGTTGATGGGCTATACAGATGCAGACTGGCCATGCAACACATTTGACAAGAAAAGTACTTCAGGGTGCTGTTTCAACTTGGAATTAGGAGTTGTTTCTTGGTTCAGCAGGAAGCAAAAGTCAGTTGCATTGAGCTCTGTCGACACAGACTACATGGCAGCTAGCTTAGTAGCATGTGAGGCCATTTGGCTTTGGACGCTACTCATGAGATTGTTTGGGCAAGAGTTGGAGATTAATGTCATACATTGTGACAATTAGAGCTGCATCAAGCTCTCTGAAAATCCAGTGTTCCATGACAGATCCAAACACATTGAGATCAGATTTCACTTCATCAGGGATTGTGTGTAGAAAGGGACAGTGAAACTACAGTATGTGCCTACAGGTGAACAAGTTGCAGACATTCTCACGAAGGCATTGATGAAAGGCAAGTTTGTCTTCTTCAGGGATAAGTTGGGGGTGGTGCAAAACACCTTCATCGCTAAGAGGGAGTGTAAAATTTGTAGCTTGGAAGGTGTCTCAGCATAGTCCTAAGTGTCCAGGCATGCTGGAGACAATTAATTAATACCTAGATCAACATTTTATTTTTCTCCTAAGTTTGACTTAGGAAAAGCATAAAAATTATCATTTAATTTTTATTGGCTTGATTTGTTCAGATTTCCTAAGTTTTAACTTAAGGAAATAAATATTTCTTAAAAGTAAACTTTTCATATTCCTCTAGAAAGTTCCCAATGAGGAAATAGAGCGAATGAGAAAAAGATAAAAGGGAGCCGAGGTGAGGGGTTGGACACACATTGAGTTGAGCTGAAGAAAGAGGGGTGCTTGGGTGAGAAAAGAGAGAGGAGAGGGCGAGCAGCTAGTGACAGGCCGAGTTCTAGCCCAGGCTGGGTAGCAAAGTGCAGGCTGTACAGAGCAACAGTAAGGGGCCGTACTCTGAGCCGTACACAACAGTAGGAAAGGGGTCGATTTCTAGGCACTTTCGACAGAGAAAGAGAGGCCGAGTTAGGATTGAGCTGAGCAACAAGAAGAGGGGCGCACAGGGTAGAGTTGTACAACCAAGAAAGAGGCCGTACCAAGCTGTACGATTCAACAAGAGAAGGGGCCATACATGCTGATATTTGTTGGGCCGTACAACACTTAGTTTGTTGGGCCATTCCAAGCAAAAGAGCTCAACTTCTGATTGTAAGAAATTCTTTGTAAATTTGTTGCTGTAATTATTTTTTCAGAAGCCCAATAAAACCCCCTCTTTGCTGGTTTTCCCACACTGGAGTTTCCAGGGTAAAATTTCTGGTGTATAAGTTTTATGTGCTTGGTTTCTTGTTTATTTTCTGTTGTGCATTAGAGGTTAAACTCAACTGTATTTTCTGTTCATAAATTTTCAAATTGCTGTTATATTTTTGAGTTAGAATTTATTGGCACTTAAAATCTGCATGCCGGGTTTATAAAAATTAACAGTGGGCATACAAGTTCCCTATTTCTACACATGCGAGGAGAGCTAGCATGTCCACCTTGGCTCCCATTTCACAGGATCTACATTTTCCTAATAATGCCAATCTTGGCTGAGATTTTCCTAGCCACTTTGATATAAAAGTTAATATTTCAAGCCCCAAGGGTTAGCTCAAGTGGTTTGACTTGCCATGCCATAGCCATAATGGCCAAGGATGTCATGAGGTTGAGTCCACCTAGGTCTCTTGTTGATTGGTGTAGATGTTTTCCAATGGCGACATTTACCCATGGTGCCATTCACTCAATGTGAGGGAGCACTTGGAGGTTTTCCTTTTCCATGAAAAAACAAATAAAAAAGAAAAGCTAATTTCTCCCTAATAGATGGGATTAGTTGCCTCGTGCAAGGTTGCTTGTCATAGCAATTTCCATAGCAAGGAGATGCTTGTTAGTTTGATCACATGACATGCAATCTTGCTTGTTTGCCAGATCATCCATTTGCCCCTAAAAAGATCCCTTTCCAATCAAGAGAGGCAATAAAGAAAGTATTGTACTTCACAATAATCCAATGCCTAGAAAGCTTTTGGAACCTTGTAGTTTCTCAGAACATTCTTAATTGGTTCATTTTTGTGGAAACAATGTCTCATTTAGTTTTAAAGCTAGCAAGATGCATGCAATCTATCTTGAATTGCTACATTGTTATGAAGAACCAACCACCCAAGTACTCTAGGTACTGACTCTCTATAGGTCTTTAATTCCACTCTTTGTTTCAGACTTTGCATGATATCGACATGTCCAAGTCTCTCATTGTTGCTATTTTAAGACTCTATGATACTATTGTGCATAAATTTTGGACAACCTAGGGACTCTCTTAGTTGATGGTTTAACTTGAGGTTTGGGGACCTAGTTTGCTTTAGGCCAAGTAGGCTAGGACAGAGAGAGTCTAGAGTTAGACCCTTCTACTACAACACATTGTTCGTTGCAAAACACATCGTTCGTTGCAAATGAATAGTTCCTCATTCCATTGTCCATGTGGAGTTCAGGGCTCATCCTTCGTGCCTCAATGCCATCTTTTGACCTATATCTTTCCTTCACAGAGTTTGGACTATGGGAGTATCTGCTCTTGGTAAGGGTTGATACATTTACCTTGATCTTTGCTCTTTTGAGACTATTGCCTTCGTTGGCCTCCTTATATGGGCACATTCTTGTCTTTGAGAGGTTTCTTGGAGCACTTGAAGCCCATTTCTCTTGATGGACTTCCCCCTTTCATGTATTCTATAGATGCTCTAGGTCACCTTTAATCATTTAAATGAGACTTTCACTAGGTGATAAGAGTTCTATAGATGCTCTAGGTCACCTTTAATCATTTAAATGAGACTTTCATTAGGTGATAAGAGAGAATATCTACAACTAGTGCATCTAGTTCCTTTGGAATCTGGATAGCCCCCTTGAGGGTCTTAGCCCCAAGATGGCCTTTTATTTTGAACATTTAATGTAAGTTGAGAGATGGCCTTATTGTCAAAGCTATGTACATGTGTTGACATTGGATGCATGATCTCATGAGCCCCCTTGGTTAATTTAGGGTTGGCTCCCATCAATTCCAGGTTGACTTTGATCACTACATTTTGTATGTCCCATTTACCATGAAATCAAAGGGAGGCTTTGTTCCTTATTCCAAGATTCAGGAGGCTCCATTTCCACATTTTTTTGTTGTCTATACTAGAGATACTTGGCTCTTTTCACAAGGGAGGTTTTTGGACATAGGCCCCAATCCTTACATGAACCTTCTCGGTTTGAGGCCATCAAGAGGATCACCTCTTTCTTCCTTCTTGTTATGCTTGCTTGGGGCAGCAAATGACATGTAAAGATCCACTCATCTTCAGATACCATATCAATGAGATCTCAAGGCTTTTCTTGACTCCGCTTCCCCATGCATGTCAACATACTACAAGACTCTTGAGGGGGTCTTATTCCAGACCCCGTGAAATATACCACTAGATCAATTGATAGACTAGCCCCAAGAGGTCCCACACCCAGATTCATTTGACATAGAGTACTTTCCCCAAGCCAGGTCAAACAACCAATCTTCAATTAGGGGATTCTTCCCCTTGGCCTTGGATTATCGGAAGGAGGGATCTCTTCGATCAACTAGGATTACACAACTAGGCCTCCTTGGCTTCGAGCTTTCTCCAGATGGCATTATCAAGGATTGCATTGGTGCCTTCACGATGATTGATGACTTTGTGGAGGAGCCTTCTTCTCTCTCAGCTTCTTCACCCCCTCATTTTTGCCTCAGCCTCTAGGTCCAACACACCTTGACATTGCACTTTGTACTTGTCATAGTTTTGTTTTTGCATTTATTTTGTACTCCCATTAGCTAGATACTTATTGCCTTTTCTATTACTCTTTTTTGATTTTCAACTA
Source organism: Picea engelmannii (assembly GCA_009831015.1). NCBI lineage: Eukaryota > Viridiplantae > Streptophyta > Pinopsida > Pinales > Pinaceae > Picea > Picea engelmannii. Next base: position 193,283 of record ML780256.1, read on the forward strand.
TTGATAGAGTAGCAATTGGAGATGCTTTTACACTCCTACTCTCTTGTACTTACATTGGATGTTTTCTCAAGTCCCATTTGTGGAAATATCAAGAAATTTGCAAATTAAACGCTTCAGAAATTTTACCTTAAAACTTGAGGTTCCCCAGATTTACTTTGTGAACTTTCATCTTTATGGCTGAATTTGAAACATAAATTACAGCAGCATATATTTCACTTCTATCCAACCAAAATGCATAGGGCAGCCCAAGAAAATAAACACCGAAACAATCTACTTCAAGGGGAGAAGATTCACAGCCCCAAGGGCACAATCCTCAATATAAAACAGATCTGAAATTACTTATGAACAACAGATTTGTTACAGGTGCAAATCTGACCTCTTAGCTTCTGTTTTCTCGTCAAATTTCTCAACAAAATCTGCTTACTGTTATGTTAAATCAAGATACATAACCAGCACTAGAAACTATTCAATCACCATGAGAATATAAGCTGAAAATCAGATCTGCAAGTAAGCAAAATTTGGACAGCAAGGTAGACTTCATATATACAACAACTGAAGTTACAAGTGCATTCCGGTAAGCTTATCACGAGATGGTACAGGATTGTCCTTCGTGCTTATCACATGCTAGGACTCTCAAATGCATCCGAACCCTAGCTAGGGCATCCACCATCAACAACAACCCTGCCCTGAGTAAACATGGCCTAGCAAGGGATCACACCAAGCTACTCCTAGCCACTCCAAAGGATCAACACCAAGAAGTCCACCCACGATCTTTCTCCAAGCTTGCCTCAAACGAGCTCTCTAAGCAAAGCGCTCCAAGTTTCCCATGGCTTCTTTTCCCCAAACCCTAGGTCCTTTTCTGACAAGGACAACAATCCTAGAACTTCAAAAGTCTATTCTAGGTTTTGCCTCTCACAAACCCTAGTGCCTTCCTTCCTTGCATTGACACAAGTACAAAGATTCAAGACATGTTCATCAAGAAAATAGAATGATCCAATGAACTCCAACACTATCTTGTCCACCCTAGGGTTTCCATTGTAGAAAATCAGTGATATAAGTTAACCCAATAAAACAAATATCACCCAGTTAGTAAAAACTTGATTTCAGACTTAAATGAAAATAACCCAGTTACGTTAAACTTCATAAACTGAAATACACATTACTAAGCATTGTTGCAGCGAAAAAAATAACAATGAACAGAAATCACTCAACCATGAAATACTCAGAAATTTAGGCAATGCTAGGGAAAACCCCAATGTGGGTAAACCCAATGAGATAGAGATCTTTTATTAGCTTTAGGAAAGTTGTATCAGCAGCAAAATAACAAAACCCAGCAGAAGAAAATCACTTACAGCCACAAAACTGCCCCCACAAGATGCTGTCTAGAAAACTGTGCTCAGTGAGCTGTACTGCCTGTACGGCCCAGCTGTACCAGCACACAGAAAATGTGCCAAAACTGTACTGTACGGACAGCAGCCTAAAAACGCTCCCAACAGCAAGGAAAAATACCAGCAGGTGCCTCAGTTTGCATTCAGCAAACCAGTCTCGAAATCTGTGCCACTTTCCTCTGATGTATGGACAGTATGGATCTGTACAGTACGACCTCCAAAACAGCAAAAAGCTCCAAGACAGTTACACAGTAAATTGTCTTGGGATTTGTGCCCTCTTTCCTCTTGGGAAATATGCCCAGTTTCTGCCCTTTCCTCTTCAAGCTATCTCTCTCTCTCTCTCAATCTTCTTCCTCTCTTCTTCTTATCTTGCACACTACCCTAGGTATTCTCTTATAATCTGAAAGTGACCCCTCACCTTCTCCAACCCTAAATCCAATGGCCAAGATCTAATCTTGCCTTTACAAGATCAAGGGACATGATTCATTCCCTCCAAAATAAATCACTTAAAATATTAAAGTACAATTTCACTTTATAACATAAGTGCACTTTATGAAATAAAGTCACTTTAATATTAGAAGGTACACTTCATTAAAAAGTCACTTTAATAAAAGAACCACTTTATCACAACTTTATAAAAACCCATTTACAAAGTCAAGTGCCTAGTAGTGTAAACATAAGGTTACATCCGCATACAAGACAAAACATGCAGAGTACCTCCGGAGCTACAAAGGCTAACACTCCCTCTTAGCGAGGGAAGTACTCGCTGCCATCATCATCATCCGGTCCCATCACATTGTTCGTAGTAGGAGCTCCCTCTGAACCTGGAGCCATCCTCCACCCCTGCACAGAACTCGAACCAGAGGACATCCTCTAGATAACTATTTTGAACCCTGAGCCCCTAGGAGAATCCACTCCACCCTGAGCTTTGGTTCGATCACAACAGCTGAGCCTTCTGCCGGTGCTTAGAAGAGACTCCCTCCCTTCTCTTGGAATGCAAGACTGAATCCTTGGGCCCATTGTAGTCTCAGGAGCCTCCTGCTCCTCATCCGATGCCGAATCATATCCCGACGGTTGTCCTCGCAACATGTACAACCTGTCCACTCGATCACTAATCAACTGTGGTTCCATCGGGTCCACTCCCTCCCTGTACATAAATACATGTCTCCTTTTGAACAATGTACAATATCCAACATCCTCCAAGGCTGAGATTGAGAGCAAGTTAACCCTCAACCCTGGAACAAAGAGAACTCCATCAAGCTCCAGGAATCCTCCATACTTGAGTTGGAATCTAACCCTTCCAACTCCATGTACAACTTGCGCCATACCACCTTCACTCTCCACTAGCGGATCAAGACTTGTCTCTGTTATAATAAGGAATACTCACCAGATTCCTGTCATGTGACAAGAGGCTCCACCATCAACAATGCATATGTTATCACCCCCAAATCCTCCACTATCGACACTGGATACTATAGTAACCAAAGAAAAGTCCTTATCAAACTTGGAAGAAAAGTCCTCCATGGCTGCTGTAGCAGCTGTATCAGGCCCCTCCGGTTCCTTTCTCTTCTTCTTCTTCTCAGGACACTGAGAAGCAAGGTGCTCCAACTAGTTACAATAGTAACATATGACTTTACTCAAGCCCCTCCCGGAATATCCTTTCTTCTTCCCCTTGCCCTTTGCAGCAAGAACAACATCCTCCTTAGCTCTGTCTTCCTTTTGTCCACTGCTATGAGACCCTATTCGGATCTCCTCTTGAGTGAAGTCATCCCACAACCTGCTCCAATCTTGAAAATTTTCTCGACCCACCACACACTTCACAAAGACATCCCATTCCTTTGTGAAGCCTTTCATGGCTATTCTCCCCAACTCGGCTTCTGAGATGATCTCTCCCACTGCAGCAAACTCATCCTTAACTTGGGCTAGCCGTGTAAGATAGGATGCAACATCCTCACCCTTAGCCATCTTCGAGTCACGTAGCTTATCTTTCAAGGCCATCTTCTGGTTGGCATTCTTAGCCTCAAATAAATTCTTCAAACCTTCCCACATCTCATAAGCTGTCTTCTTCTCAGACAGATGTGGAATGAGTGGGTCCTTCACACCATCCAAAATGATCCTCTGTTCTTTGGCCTTCTTTACCTCATGCAAATCCAAGGCAACAAGATCTGCTGTGGGAGCCACAACAACATAACTGACATAGTTCCAAATCTTGTTCTCCTTGAGAACAACTGACATCCGGACCTTCCACTGCAAATAGTTGGAAATGCCTTCCAACCGATCCTCAAATCTAATGCATGCAACCATATTCCGTGTCATTGTTTAAAGAAAACAACCAACTAGTTTCCCCCCTTCAAACCTTGCCCAAAAATCTCACTGCTCACTGTAACTCAGAGCCCAAGCTCTGCTACCATGTAGAAAATCAATGATATAAGTTAACCCAATAAAAATATCACCCACTTAGTAAAAATTTGATTTTAGACTTAAATGAAATAAACTGAAATACACATTACTAAGCATTGTTGTAGCGAAAAAAATAACAACGAACAACAATCACTCAACCATGAAATACTCAAAAATTTAGGCAATGCCAGGGAAAACCCCAATGTGGGGAAACCCAATGAGAGAGAGATCTTTTATTGGCTCTAGGAAAGTTGTATCAGCAACAAAATAACAAAACCCAGCAGAAGAAAACCACCTACAACCACAAAACTGCCCCCACAAGATGCTGTCTAGAAAATTGTGCTCAGTGAGCTGTACGACCTGTACGTCCTAGCTGTACTAGCCAAAAAATGTGCCAAAACTGTACTGTACGGACAACAGCCTAAAAACGCTCCCAACATCAAGGAAAAATACCAGCAGATGCCCTGGTTTGCGTGCAACAAACCAGTCTTGAAATCTACACCCCTTTCCTTTGCTGTATGGATTGTACAGACTGTACAGATCCGTACAGTACGTCCTACAAAACAACAAAAAGCTCCAACACAGTTACACAACAAATTGTCTTGGGATTTGTGCCCTCTTTCCTCTTGGGAAATGTGCCCGGTTTCTG
>ML780256.1:197769-224111 GCA_009831015.1 Picea engelmannii
CTACCCTAGGTATTCTCTTATAATCTGAAAGTGACCCCTCACCTTCTCCAACCCTAAATCCAATGGCCAAGATCTAATCTTGCCTTTACAAGATCAAGGGACATGATTCATTCCCTCCAAAATAAATCACTTAAAATATTAAATTACAATTTCACTTTTTAACATAAGTGCACTTTATGAAATAAAGTCACTTTAATATTAGAAGGTACATTTCATTAAAAAGTCACATTAATAAAATAACCACTTTATCACAACTTTATAAAAACCCATTTACAAAGTCAAGTGCCTAGTAGTGTAAACATAAGGTTATATCCGCATACAAGACAAAATATGCGGAGTACCTCCCGAGCTACAGAAGCTAACATCCGTCCACAAACCCTAGGTTTTCTTCTTTTGCATCACATAAGCACCAAGACCTCTAGACAATGTTGCAACGGAATATCAAGGCTACATCAAGATAAATTCCAAGTTTTCTTCAAGCTAAGCATCACACCAAGGTCCAAAACTCCTCTACTCTAGCACTCCATGTTCTTGCTCTAGGTTTGCATCACACAAACCCTAGTTCTTCTTTTCTTGCTTCACACAAGTGTTAAGACTCAAGCTCATCCCAAGACTCCAGTGCCCTCATTCATCTTCATATCTCCTCTAGGGTTTACATCACAAGCCCTAGGTCTTGCTCCCTACAAGACCTATCCAAGACAATTACAAAGATATAATAATGAGTACACTGATTGTAAGTAATGATAAAGGATGTCTCCTTCGTTTATATAGAATAGGTGATGGAGGCCAACAAAAAATAGAGGTCCACACAAGTAACCCTAGACCTAAGTCAACAAGGCAGCTCCACATGGAGTGCTTTACAGTACATGAGTTACAAGTGTCACGTTGGGATTTAACCCAACCCCAAGGTTGTGCACCCTCAAAGCATGATGCCCTTAGGACCAAATCCTTTCCTCCAAGATGGTGTGCTATCCAATAAGTTGTTAGCCCATCTCTCCCTCTTACATGGTGGTTTGTTTTTTTAGTGTTCTCATGCAAGGTGCTCCTCCTTTAGCTGTGTGCCACATGCCCTTTTGTGGCTAATGCTCCTCAACATGTGTGTCAAGGTATTTATTTGCTCTCTAAGACAAGCATCCAATGCTCCTCCTCAACACGTGTCTCGGGTCCACGACCAACCCTAAGTATTGTGCCCTCAACCTAAGTGTCCTTATATTAAGTGATCATCCTCCTAAGGTATTCCGTGTTGTCTTGATGCTCCTAGGGCCAAGCCCCCTTCCTCTTAGTGCCAAGCACTCTTTAAGGTAGGCCCACATCCCATGTCAAAGCACAACCATCCTCCTCCTTTGTGTGCACCAATGAGGAAGCTAACCATGCCACATAACTTAACAACCTCCTAAGGAAGTGCACCATGTTAGCACTCTATCCAATGTCAAGCAACATTGAATTTGAGCTGTCCATATGTCAGTCAAGCATAACCAAGAGACTAGGAGACTAAGTGCTCTCCTAGCTTGGTGAAAACACTCTTGGAGCAACCCAAGAGATAACATTGCCTTTTTGCAAGAAAAATGTTTTCTGTAACACCAATCATCTCCCTCTGAATCTTTAATGTACTTGTAACCAACAAACTCTATACCTCCACAAAGCTGGAAGAATACTTCTCCACATGACATCTGGCCATACTTGCTTTCCATGTAGCAACTCACATCCATGATAATCTGTCCCACATGTACAGGTGTGCACACCTTCATTATCAAGCAACCACTACTGACAATGGTGTGTTTACTCTCCAAGCATTCAACAAAGCAATCCGCGACTCAGTGTCATGATGATGAGTATGCATGGAGAACAATCACTGAATAACCTAGTAAACTAACATTCCCTCTTTATGAGGAATGTGTACACCATCAAACCAGGCTACTTCCTTTTCATCTTGAACTTCCCCTTTGCTAGGGGCTTGACCACCTGTGAATTGGAAGGAACATAAACTTGGATCAACAGCGATATGCCAAACTCCATCATCCCTCAAGTCAGTATTATGAGCCAACTTTTTCTCATACCACAAAATGAGTCGTTTAGGATTTCTTGCAAAGATAATCACATCTCCATGCAAGTCCAAGATAAATGGATTAGATCCATCAAAATCACAAAGATAGAAATCTGCACAAATCTCATTGATTGAATACCAAGTTTGTGGTATACGTAACAGCGCACACAGGGCCATCATCAAACTGTAAACATGGGTATCTCACCTATGCACCTCAAAACCTCAAGCAACTGAAGCACAATCCTTAACAAGGTAACTTCCCTCTTTTTGAGAGAATCCTTACGGAACTAGAGCAAGAGTCTCATTGAGGTCAACTCACTCTTCTTGAGAGAATCCAACAATCATATATTGGTACTCTTCAACACTCCCATCACCTACAAGCTTGGAATCAATTATTGATTCCATAATAATTTTTGAACCTATCTAATGAAATTGGAAGTGCCCTTCTATCTGTCATAATAATTGACAGTGAGTAAGTTTGCCAATCCTGTAAACCCTTGAATCACAACTCAACCAAAACAGATCACCCAATAAATGCAACCTCTGATTCCATAATAGTTTTTGAACCTATCTTTCAAGGAATAAAATTGAAAGTGCCCTTCTATCTGTCACAATAGTTGACACTGAGCAAGTTTGCCAATCCTGTATACCCTTGGATCACAACTCAACCAAAACAGATCAGCCAATAAATGGAACCTATCATAGGTATAAACCAGCTCCCCGCAGGCACCAAAATTCAGCAATCTATCAAAGGTTCAGCTGGCCTATCACAGGCAGCAAATCTATTCCAATCATTGACATCTATTGAAATAAATTAGCCACCTATTGTTGATTTTTACCTATAATTCAGTCACTGAAATAATTGCCAATGATTTACTAAAAACCAGAAATTATGTTTGCTGAAATAAAATCTGAAATCATGCAAATTACCTACAGCTGAGTTAAAAATCAGAATTTAACAGCAGAAGCATACAAAGAAGTCACAGACATAAATTGGACAACACAGGAAGTACTCTGGAAATCCCAGTGTGGGGAAAACCAGAAAAGAGGGGCTTTATTATGGGATTTCAAAGGAATAAATTATTAAATTACAGCAGTTAAACTCAGAATTTTCTTACAGCAATTAACAGAATTTTTCCCTTGACTATACGGCCTGTTTTCCTTGGCTGTTTGACCCAGCAAACTCTGCCAACACCACTGCCTCTGTACAGCCACAAAATCTGCCTGTTCCTTGCTGTTCTTACGGCCTAATCTGCTGCTGGAAGGTACAACCGAGTTATGGCTGTTTTGGTTGAGGCCATACGGCCCTAACTCGTCCTCCTTTAGCACTGTATAATCTGTCTCTGGTATGGCCTGAATCTGGAAGCCTGGTATGGCTTTTCCTTGGCCTCCTTGTTGCCTCAAGCTCTAGTAATCGCCCTTACCCTGCTGTTCAACTTCTCCCAAGTTGTCCCTCTCTTCTTCAGCTCAAAACTAGCACAAGCTCCCTCTTCCTCTCACTTGCTCAACCTCACAAATGAGAATGTGTGTTATCTTCTCACCCTCAGCCTCCTTTTATCTCCCTATCAGCCCTCCATTCTCCTTGAGATGTGTGCCTAGCCTTGGGCCTCAATGGCTGAGATTGGGGCTGCTGGACCCCACTCTCCACTAGGTGGTGCGCCCCCCTTGGACAGGGTCCCACACTTCACTAGCAGCCACCTTCAGAGGTGTTCCCTCTCTCCTTGGGCCCCACATTCCACTCAAGGATGGATTTTTGCTGCAAGCCTAGGTCTAACTTAGGCTGATCAGGGCTGTTTAAGGTGTCCATCAGCTGGCCCAGGACACATAGGTATGGCTGAGACACCAACCGAGCTAAAAACTAACAGCTATCACAGGTCCTCTTGGGCTTCACACTTGCTGAAAATAAATTAACAAACCAGCCATCGCATAAAGTAGATCGGTAACCTATCCTAAGTGAAAACATCACTCCAATCCCCAAAACAACTAGGGCAACAACCAAAGAAACCCTTCAGAGGTCCACGTGCTTCTCACAAGCACACTAGGGTAATGGGTTCCACACCCAACAACCTATCATAGTACACCTCTCTTAGGTATGGAACATTTGAAATACCAAACTCCCTCTTCACTAAGGGTGCGATCTCAGTGAACTTAGCACTGATACCATGTGGAAATTTCAAGAAATCTGCAAATTAAACACTTTAGAAATTTCATTTCAAAACTTGAGGTTACCCAGATCTATTACCTGTGAACTTTCCGCCTTATGGCTGAATCTGAAATATAAATTACAGCAACATATATTTTACTTCTGTCCAACCAAAATGCATAGGGCAGGCCAAGAAAATAAACACCAAAACAATGTACTTTAAAGAGAGAAGATTCAGTCCTAAGGGCACAATCACCAACAAATAATAGATCTGAAAATTACTTATGAACGACAGACTTGTTACAGCCACAAATCTGTCCTTAGCGTCTTTTTACTTACCAAATTACTCAACAAAATCTGCTCACTGTTATGTTAAATCCGCACACATAAATAACACTAGATACTACTCAATCACCATGAGATTATACGCTGAAAATCAGATCTGCAAGTACACAAAGTTTGGACAGCAAGGTACACTTTGTATTTAGAATCAATGAAGTTACAAGTACATACCAATAAGCTTATTGTATGCTGGTACACGATTGTCCCTTGAGCTTATCACAAGCAAGGACTCTCAAATGCATCCAAACCCTAGCTAGGGTGGTCACCATCAAGTCTTAACAAATTCACCGTTGACCTTTTTCCAAGCTTGCCTCACACATGCTCTCCAAGCAAACTACTCCATGTCTCCTCTAGTGTTTCCTTGCCACAAACCCTAGGTCCTCCCACAAGGACATCAACCTTAGCAATTCAAGTCTTCTCTATGTTTTGCCTCTCATAAATCCTAGTGCCTTCTTCTTGTGCATCAATACAAGTACAAAGAATTGATACATGTTCATCAACAAGATACAATGATCTAATGAACTCCAATGCTATTCCAATACTATCTTGTTGATCCTAGGTTTTGCATCCCATAAACCCTAGGTTTGCTTCTCTTGCATCACACAAGCAGACCTCTAGACAATGTTACAATGGAATATCTAGAGTACATCAAGATAAGCTCCAAGTCTCCTTTAAGCGATGCATCACAGTAGTGCTAAGACTCAAGCTCATCCATAATGCTAGCATTCATCTTCAGTCTCCTCTAGGGTTTACATCTCAAGACCTAGGTCTTGCTCTGTATAGGACTTCTCCAAGACAATTATAACGATAGAATAATGAATACATTTATAGTAAGTAATGAAAAAGACTCTCTCCTTTTATATAGAATAGGTGAGGGAGGCCAACAAAAAATATGAACTAGGTCCACACAAGTAGCCCTAGATCTATGTCAATAAGGAAACCCCACATGGAGTGCTCTACAATATAATAATAACAAGTATGACACTTGGGTTTTACCCAACCTCATGTGGTGCGCCTTCCAAGCATGATACCCCTTTGGGCCCACATCCCTCCTTCAAGATGGTGTGCTCTCCAACATGTTGTTAGCCCAATGTTTCCTCTCACATACTGGTTCGTTCTCCAAGTCTCCTCATGCAAGGTGCTCCTCCTCTAGTTTTGTGCCACATATCCTCTTATGCCCAATGCATTTGAACATGTGTGCCAAGGTAGTTACTTGCTCTCTAAGACGAGCATCCGATGATCCAATGCTCCTCTTCAACATATGTGTTTGGGGTCTACAACCAACCCCACGTAATGTGCCCTCAACCCAAGAATCCTCAAGTTAAGTAGTCATCTTCCTAAGGTATGCCACATGGTTGTGATGCTCCTAGGGCCAAGAGCCCTTCCTCCTAGTGAATAACACTTCTTGTCAAGATAGGTCCACATCCCTTGTCAAGCAACCATCCTCCTCCATTGCGTGCACCAATGAGGAAGGTAACCATGCCACATAAGATAGCAACCTCCTAAGGAAGTGTGTCAAGCTAGCACTCTATCCAAGGTCAAGCAACCACTCAATTTGAGTTGTCCTTGTGACAATCAAGGATAACCAAGGGACTAGGAGACCAAGTACCGTCTGAGCTTGGCAAAAACATTTTTTGAGCAACCTAAAAGCTAACACCATTGATCTACTTTTGTGGTCATTTGTTGGGCTTCAATAAAATTATCCTATCTTATCCGATCCCACTTCATCAAGAGTACGATTGGGTTTAAGTAGGGATGCCCTCTCTTCCCAACTTTATTTGGAATTTATATTAACGTGCTTGAGGATTACATCTAGTAGAACACACAAATGGACGATGGTTGTACTTTATACCATGTCTTGATTGCATTTCTCTTGTTTGTGGATGATGTGGTCCTCCTAGCAATCTCCCCTGAGAGTCTACAAAGCCAACTTGAGGCCCCCACTAGTTTTTGTGATCACATGTAGCTTATGGTTAGTCATAGCAAATCTAATATTAATTTCAACACCTCTAAGGGCACTCTCTTTGATTTTCAATCCTTCAAAGGGGTGGGTGGAGATTACTGAAACATATACTTACTTGGGGGTCTAATCTATTGGTCCTTTATTTAGCTTGAGGCTTGCTACCCAACCTAAACTTAGTAGGGGACACATATCTCTTTTTGTACTTGAGTGCCAATGTTTCCTCATACACGTTACAACATACCCTTGAAGATGCATCTCTTTGACATGATTATCATACCCATTATTCTCAATGGTTCTAATGTTTGGGGACCCAATCTGTGGTGAGTTGATTGGTCACAGTTGGTGTTATGAACCCAAGACATAAAAAAACATGATAAATTTGTATAAACACAATGGAAGCCAAATATAGCTGCAGAGCACAATTCCCAAAGTAATATAATAATTAGTTATGCGATAATTCCTTATACTTTAGCAGAAGAACTCCCAACTAACCCAATTACATCTATAAACCATACTCATAAGTCAATGTGTACAATAATGACTTTATTGACCTCTATATATATCCATTCTTACTTATTTCCTATGTTCGCCCACTACTAGGCTGGCCTACTATTTATATTATACATTTGATCAGATATATACTCCCATTAGGGTCATAAAATAACACCTCCCTTCGAAATGCTTTGTCCTCAAAGCTTCATAATCAAGGGCTTGACATGTGATGAAGCAAAGCATATAGGATTTGTTTAGACTTTTGCTTTCTTGCTGCTACTACTGTTTATTATCCATCCATCCATATTTGATTCTTATCGGCATCAATATTTGATTGTTTGATTCTGTATTTTCTTTTCTTTTGATTCAATGCATTGTTTTAACCGCACCATTTGTTGTAGTAGTTGGTGTTGGATAATAGCTTGCTTCATGATGATTCCTTGATGCTACATTCCATGAATGTCGTTGACTCTGCCACCTCCTTCCTTGGTAGTATTGATGTGGACCTTGTTGTCTTTTCTTCCAACTTTCTTGGTAGTGAGAGCATCATTATGGTTCCACATTTGATGGTTTGCCTTAATATTCCACACTCTAATTATCGATCTTCTTTGTTGGTACAATGAGATGCTCCAACGTTTGTGCTTGATCTTCAATTATGCTCAATTATTCTTGCTTTTGTGATAAAACCTTCATATTTGAGTCTTTGACCTTTACATCCTAAAGATGTATCTCAATTTCTTCAAGTATTTTCTGGTGACCTTTTAGCTTCTTTTCCTTCACCTTATGCAGCTGAAGTACAGTACCAACCCATCGATTTCTTTCATCCTTCTTCAATTCTTGTTGGTATTTCTGATTTGACTTCATCGTTATTTAGGGTTTCCTCAATCTTCTTACATAGTTCCTCTTCAACACTTCTGTTAGTCTGTTTATCTATGATCTTTGATACTCCCTCTTTTAGAGGCCTTTTCACATTCTTAACATTATGAAGGTCTTGATTATGATTACATAACCTTTAGATTTCTTTATCTTTCCTTTTCTATGCTTGCTTTGACTCATCCATGCCCTTCCTTTCTTGTTTTAAGTTTCTAACCTCGTTCATGAGCACTTGATTAAGAGCAGCAACTTAGAGAACTAATCATATTTTTCTTATTTGTCATTTTGTAGATTGGCTGTTTCCAACTCTCGTTTCTGAAGTTTCTTTTTCATTATGTTCAACTCATGTTTTAGTTCTGACATATTTCCTCCATACTTGAGAAGACAGTTTGAAATTTTTTCCATGTGTAGTTTAATCTGTTGTCCATATCAATACTTCTCCACCACTGATGAGCTTCATGCTTAAAATAGAAACATACAGTTATTCCAATTTTTCTTTATGATATCAACCATTCAATATGATCAATCTCCTGTCTATCTCCACTAAAATATTGTATTCCATCAGTTCTTGCCTTGAACACTGTGGTTCTTGTAAAAATCCCTAACTTTCACTATAATAAATTCATAACAGTTATCCCTGTACCAATTTTTTTACTTATATTTGATCTGTTTTCTCTTTCAATCTCCTTTTGAATCATCTCTGTTGGACATTCCAATCACAAGTTGTGGCAATTTTAAGTTGAATTTCCTCCTTAAGCCCTTCTGTGGGGATTTCTCTGCAAGCGTCACTTGCACCTATTATATCTCTCTGAGATGTTTGCACCATTGTCTCTGAATTTTTGCTCTGAAACAATTTGAAATGTCTGTACCTCATTGCCATTGGTCTCTCTCAATTTGGATTTTCCAAGATAAAGTCATGGCCAATTTGCAAAACCTTGCTATTTCTAGCCCTTATTATGAGAGTGAGGTTGTATAGACAATAACTCCATTTTTACCCAAATAGCTTTCAATTTTGGTGTTGTAACATCATGTTCTTTCTTCTTTCAGATTACACAGTTCTCACTTCAAGTGGACCTCACAATCTTCAGATATATCCATTTTAGTGAACCCCTCTATTTTTGGTAATAGACAAAAATCCTCACTTGTATGACCTGTAGCTCGAAGATTCCAGAGAATCTGATTTTGAAATTTGGAAAAATTATAGCTAGATGTATTCTTTCCAAAGCTTCAAGTAGTGTTGAATTTAGAAATTTCTATTGAAAGTTATGGATCAAACTGTGCCAGGTGCAGTTTGAAGTTACCAAACCAAGAATCATCTTCTCTGATGCCAAATATAATGAACCCAAAACACAAAGAAGAACCTGATTAGAGGAAGCAAAATCAGCAGCAATTGTGCTTGAATTAGCCAAATCCTATCTGTATATTTGGGATGAACCAGGTTTTGATAAAATCAAAGAAAGAATGGATAGCCTAGCTTTTCCAGTGCTTCAGATGCATGCCTCTATTGCTGTATAGCTGCATTCAAGACCTTAGCCCAGATTGCCTACGGGCTGTACTCACAAAGTTGGAGATGGTTAGACAGTAATTCTTTCACGTCTTTTGATAAATCATGAAAGCCAAAACCCTTTATTTTTCCATTTTTTGATTGGGCACAAAATTTAAAATTTGAAACAAGCTATATCTTACTGATTTCATTCTCAATCTTTTTGGTCATGTACTGCTAAGATCATTGAATAGTTTTGCCAGTACTTTGTTATAGTGAAAATATGATCCAAGAGTTAACTTCATGATTTACAGTTGCACTACAACTTCCAGGATGCTCATAGTAGACCATTGGCGTTTTTGTGAGGTGTATTCCCAAATATGGTTTGATTGGAGAAAAACTATTGTTTTCTTTCCTCTTTATATGGCCCAAATATTTAATGAATTGTATGCTTTCCGTTTCAGAAACCCATTTTGCTTCTAAGGGAGTAGAATTGTGTTATGCTCAGTTGATTAGATAGAACTTTGACTGTTCACATGATATTTAATGCATGGATTTTTGCAGATATGCAATGCAGTGGCAGTTGCAAAAATGATGAATGTGACACTTATCCTACCTATTTTGAAGCAAGACCAAATTTGGAAGGATCAGACGTGAGTCTATCTTACTTCATTGCTTCTATGCAGTCAGCTGTCTTAATTGAAGTGGTTTACTTCACATGCTTGTCAATTCTTTAAAACGAATTTCATTTGTATGTTGCTCTTTTGGTGTTTCTTTCCTTCCCTTTTTGTTAGGTTCTCAAATCTATCAAAAACACTGATAGAATTTTCTATGAAAATTTCTTTTAAAAGATGCTTAAAAATGCCAGCAATCAAAGTTCTATAGGTTGTGTTCATTATCATTTCAATGATGTGTTTCTCTGTGGTTCAGAAGAGTTGTCAAAGTTGAAGGTTGCATTCTTTGAAAATAGTCTCAGAGAGATCCTTATCATCAATAGTCTATGCAAAGGAATCCTTATCCTCGATAAATAGAGGAAAACAGTCATACTCACAAGTTGGAAGGGGGCTCATTCTAAAGCAATCACCTTATTTTGTGGCAAGATGAGGGCAATATTTTGAGCCATGTAGAAGCTATAAGTTATGAAGCAATCACAAATGGAGGAACGAACCTAAGATTCCAGGATACAGATATGGGGATGGATATGTACATATCGTTTTTTTATAAAGTTTTGGATATGATACAGCTGGATACAACATATATAAAAATACATGAAAATATGTGTGCTTGCATGCAGACGGCTGTGTGCATGTGAAATAAATGTCTTGAAAGTACAATACTGAATTTTAAAAACTTCACTGAGAAACACATTTAATTGTCAAGATAAATCCTTAAGATTTAATAAGCTTATAAGATCTGTTAAAGATCTGGTTGATCCGAAACAATACAAAGTGGTTTAGAAGATTCCCTGCTCTTGTGGCAAATCTTACATTGGTGAGACATGGCACTTGGTTCAGGTAAGGATGAAGGAGCACAGGGAAGATATCCAACACAATCGTATTCACTCCTCAGCACTTGCAGGGCATTCTCACAAAATGAAACATCCCATCCACTTGGAGGACACCTAGGTTATTGCAAAGATTGATCACTTCTCAAAAAGGCATATTAGAGGAACTTCAAATGCTCTCTGGGATGTAAGAAGCTAGTTTTGTAGTTACGTTCAAACATGAGGCTATTAATTGATATGCATGTACATGAGAATCATCATCACACAAATGGAGTTCTAATTGATGGGTTTTTGTGTGGCATAGATGAAGTCTAAGGACATATATTCTGTTGTATACTTGTTAAAATTGCCTTGAATGCTGATTTGTTTTATCTTTTTGTGTTTGTTTTTCAAATTTTGTGGGATATTGCATGGGCTCCTGTCCCAAATGTATTTGGAAATTGGAATGGACCTTGTTACAACTTATATTGTATGAGTTTCCAGTGTCGACCTTGTGATTTTCATCACATTGATGGGGATTTGATGCTGGTTCCTTGGATCTTTTGGATTGCCTTGGGATGGTTCATCTTGATGGAGCCCCTTCTCTTCATTGCATTGGATCATTTGATGGAGGTCTTTGGTTGGAGGAGCTTCACTTCTCCTTGGTTGGATGATAATGTTTGCTTCTTGTTTATCTTCTCACATGTGCTTGCCTTGTTGATCATCTCTTGGTTGCACTTTTGATGGATGTGGAGCGTACTAGCTCATTATGGTAGTTTGATATATATGCTTATCTTGGATGGATGATGGTTCTAGCCCCCCAACAAGGGGTTAGATGATGATGGTTAGGAGATATATGTTTCACGAGTGTTGAAGTTTCCTAGGGACTTTGGCATGATGATGTGGTACTATTTGGTGTCACTAGGAGGTGGTTTTCTACATGGTCCTCTTGTGTTGGATGTGTGATGGGGGACATACTTGATGGTTGGATGGGTTAGCCTTTTTGTTATTTTGCTTTCTCTTATGATGTTGCTATGGTGGGATGATTCATGTTGTCTATGTGGGATTTTCCTAATTGATTTAACTTTACAACGTCACATGGTGATTTGATGAAATAATCCCTTGGTGGTGGTGCACTTTAGGTTGGACTTTATGTTTTGTTGTTATCATGGAGGGGTTTTTCTATGGAGAACATCTTTTGTTTACATGGTACAACACTTTATTAAAGTGCCTCTCATTGGCACACATGTTCATGGTGATTTAATTTGTTGGTGACTAATTGGGAGGAGGACTATGGTTATATTTGAGCATTAACTTTTATGCACACATGTTGAGGTTGATTTCACTGTTCAATGGTTAAATTAATCAAATTTATCCAAATAAATGTTAATAGCTTGGGTACCCTATTTCATATGCGTTCTTTTCACATGTGAAGTGGTTATTTGGATTGAGTTGGAGCTTTCTAGTGGTGCACCCCCCTTTCTTAGGTGCAATTGTCAAGGCATGTAATATTTTATTGGTTTCTTAGAGAGGTTGGCACACTTCTCTAGGGCACACTCCGTTGGGTTGGACACATGGCATATGGAGGAGTATTTTATCGATTGGTTCTAATCACTTGAGCACATTCTCCTAAGGTGCACTTCACATGGAGAACATTCATGATTTGTTGGGTGGTTGAGGTAGTTACACAACATAGTTTTCTAGGGCACACCTCTCCTAGGTATCTCTCTCATCTTTATTTCATGGATATTTCATCTACACTTGGCATATTTTGAACTTCATTGGAGAGCACCCTCACCTCTTTGACTCAGTATATATATTATTTTATTTGGGGTGGTTATGGAGGTTGTTATTGGGAGGTGCGTGGCACATGAGGAAGGTCACACGTGTGACTTAGCTTGCTCTTGTACTTGGTATCCTTTCTATTTTTGGATACTATTCTTGGAGGGCACACATGTGGAAGGTTTCTTCTTGCTATTTTTGGATTATCTTGAAGGGCGCACTTGTGGAGAGATGATCTACTTGCTATTTTAGGTTTTTGGTCACATATTTTCTTGTGGAGTGCTCCATCCACTCAGCATCTTGCACATTCATCCATGGAGTTGGTTACCTTGGAATTCACACATGTGGAGTGGTTGTATGCATGCATTCTTGGAGGGGGCATTTCATGTGGATACTTGGCATTTGACTTGGTTTGATGCCTATTTTTGGTGGTGCGCCCCCTTCATGAGCATTATTTGGTGCATACTACTATTTTTTTATGAGGGAGAATTGCCTTTTAGGGGCTAGTTTCAACATTGTTGTAACATGGTCAACCATGGATTTAGGAGAGATATTAACTACTCCATTATTCTAATATTTGTTTGACTTGTCATAGAGTTAGTTAGAAATATAATATATTTTATTGTATTAGAGATTTAACTTACGCTTTATAAAGAGGAGTTTCTGTCCATTTTAAAAGGGAATTGACAATTAGAGGATTGTGAAAGAGAGAAGTGATAGGAGATTGTAGAGCTTGGAGATGATTCATGTGGAGATCCCTTGTATATCAAGTTCTTGAAGACGAATGAGGAAGTGAGTTATTGATCTACTTTGTTGTATGGTTATGTACATGCTCTTCAATTTTTTTGTTAATTATGTGTAGAAAACCTCTTGCTATCATTTATTTGAAGGCCTGCTAATTAAATCTTTTTCATTTAGGAGTAAAGCAATGTGAGTATATTTTCCCTCTTGATTTCCTTGCTGTTATAATTCTGTTTTATTTCCTTCATCTCATAAAACTAGTTGCTGAAATGGAATTACAATTCAGCCTAATATGACAACACCTCCAAATTTCTTTGATGAGATGCACCCGTAGCTCCCCAAGATTTAGTTTTCACACATTAATTTTCAGCAAACACTTAAGGTTGAATTGCATCAAATTTGTTTCTTGTGCCTTAAATCAACACCCAAATGATGAATGTATCAAGAAGATATTTCATCCCAAAGGTTGAATGTGGCAAACTAGTTTTTTTTATCATAAAGCCATCGAAAGTAATTGATTGTGATACACTAGTTCCTTCATTCTTGTAATATTTCATGATTCCATTAGCCCATGATTGATAGGCACTAGTCCCATATTATCCCATTTCCTTGTACCCTCTTCTTCCTTTTCTTTCGTTTCCATATCCTTTTCCGATTTCCATTTTTTATATGCTATAACCTACATTTTGTTAAGGCTCCCTTAAAAATCACCTTGTGCCTCCACTATATAGCCTTAGCCATCTTATCTTTAGGGAAGCCCCCCTGAGTTGGAGAGGAGCCAACCAAAAGTGTGAGGAAGAGCTACTCTGGTGACAGTGGGTAGCCTTTCATAGTTGCTCAAAACTAGCCCCTTGATGCTTGGGACATTACATCATTTGGTGGTGCTAAATTTTGTTGTCAGAGATCCTATATGAATCTTGTATGGATTTGTGTCGTATCCTTTTTGGATCCATATTCATGAAGGATCTAGGCTATGGATCAAAAACTTATCCGGGCAGATCAAAGGAGGAAAGGGAGAGAACTTGGGAACATAGGAATGAATCAATGAGGCAGTGGTGGTGGAGGAATGGGCCAAATTGTTAGTGGTACTTGTTGATGATTGCAACGTCGTGAGACATCCTCCAGGATACGTTCTCTTCTGTGACTGAGTTGAGTCGACTTGTGAGAGAGCCCAGTGTTGGGCATGCCCATGTGATGGGGCATCGTTCTCCTTTGTGTGAGAGTTGCGTCGTCCCCTAGTGGCTGGGGCATTGTTCTCCTCTGTGAGTTGAGTCGCCCCCCAGTGGTTGGGTGTGCCCATGTGATGGGTGTATTGTTCTCCTTTGTGTGAGAGTTGAGATGATGTGGTACTCCAGATGATTCTGTTGAGTATGACGTCCCTATGGCTGAGCACATGTGGACGTGTCCCTAGTGGCTGAGCACATGTGGACGTGTCCCTAGTGGCTGAGCACTAGTGGACGTGTGTATCCCTTGCTATATTGTCTAAGTGTAAGATTTGCTTGTAACCCTAATTGTGATGTAAAGGGTACAAGTCGGCCCCACCATATGTGAAAGATAATTAATGATAATTGTAATAATAATTATATTTCTTAGTTATTGAGGTCGGCCCCGTTGTGCCAACAGACACACCTATTGTTGTGTCTGGTCTAGTATAAATAGAGGTGATTTCCCCATTGAGGAAACACACTCACACACTTGTCACTAGTCATTTTGGAAATTTCAGCAAGCACATTTTAGGGCTGAAGTGCACACCTCTCTTCGGCGCAAGTTTCAAGGTTGTAGAGCACCCTCTTGTGTGCATTAGGGTTTTATGGTTGGGGGATCTTCTCTTGAGAATATAGCAAAGGATTGCTGGGTTTTCTTCCCTTCAGTAGAAGGGTTTCCCAGGATATTTCTTGTGTTCTTGTGCATGGTTATTCTTCTTGTGATCTTGGTTATTGCAGCACTTGTGAATGGTGTAGTTGCATTTGTTTATGGTTCACGTTAATGCTAAAATGAAATAAACCTCATGCTTGAGCCTAACATAGTGAAAATTCACCATGGTTTTCGAGCTTAGGTCTTGAAGAAGCCATTGCACAAGCTTCAAGCAAGCCGTCCTTTCTCTTCTGCATAACCGTACGACCCTCCTAGGGTTTCCAGAAAAAGGTACGACCCTCTCTTATTTGGTGGTTTCAACACTTTATACTTGAGCGTTGGGGCTAAAAATTGCATAGGATTGTACGACCTCCTTCAACGCACCTCCAACAACCTTCAGATTGCATTTCTGAGAATTTTGGATTTTTGGCCTTAGGGTTTCTAGGGTGTCGCAATTTTCTGTCGAAATTTCAGTTTTAGGGTTTCTGCAGCTCATTGAAGAAGTTTTTCAACTTACTAGTGTTCTTCTGACCTTCAAGGCTTATTGTTGGCAATCATAAGTCCAACGAAACCTAAAAGCTGCTAGCCTAGCCTAGCCGTTAGGTTTCCTAGCCTAGTTGCTAAGGGTTTGTGGAAGAATCTGCAAACCATGAGGAACATAACCTTGGTGGAAGATATGCTTGATGGATCAAGCAACTTCAGTTCCTGGAAGTCAAGACTTCAGATCACCCTTGAAGAGGATGACCTATTGAATGTGATGCAAAAGACCTTACCAGAGTCAACTACCTATGAAGAAAGACTAATTGCTAATGTTGTTCCAGAGCCACATCAGAGAGATGAAGACATCAAAGATGAAGCCTTCTTATTCATATCAACACTCTCAGGTACGATCCCTACTGGTAATGATATTTGGTTAATTGACAGTGGTGCCTCCAAGCACATGATCGGATATAGAGATCATCTAACAGATCTTGTTGATAAAGAGACCAGTCTACATGTTGTACTTGGAGACAATGCCAGATATAATGTGAAAGGGGTTGGAACTTCTACATTCYAACTAGATTTTGATATACCCCTTTAGTTGAGTGAGGTACTATATGTACCTGGGATGAAAAGAAACCTTGTCTCCATTTCTGCCTTAGAGGATAAAGGCTACAAGGTTACCTTTTCTGAAGGAAAAGTTCTTGCATGGCACAAGGACTCACATATGAATTCTGCCCGAGTAATTGGTGTTCGAGAAAACAACTTATACAGGTTGACTGTCCGACTAGTCGAGGCCCTGTTACATGATACTATCAACTTGAGTGAGCTATGGCATAGGAGACTTGCTCACATTCATTATAAAGCCCTTCCAGCTCTAGGGAAGATGGTAACAAGCCTTCCAGAGATACAGGTTCAACAAAAAGGTGTTTGCAGAGGTTGTGCTCTTGGCAAAAATGTCAAGGGGTCCTTCTTGAGCAGTGACAACAGATCTCAGGGAATATTGGATTTGATACATTCAGATGTGTGTGGACCAATGACTGTTGGCTCCTTGAATGGATATTTGTATTATGTGCTCTTCATAGATGATCACTCTCGGAAAACATGGATTTATTTCTTGAAGACCAAGGATGGAGTCCTTGCAAGATTTCAAGAATTCAAAGCTCAGGTTGAGAACTTGATGGAAGGAAGATCAAGGTACTAAGATCAGATAACGGAGGAGAATACACCTCCAAGGATTTCAATGGTTTCTGTATTGAGGCAGGGATCAAGAGGGAGTACACAGTTCCTTATAACCCTCAACAAAATGGGGTTGCAGAGAGGAAGAATAGAACCATCATTGAGGCAACCAAAGCAATGATACATGATTAGAGTCTACCTATGATTCTGTGGGCAGAAGCATCCATGACAACAATATATGTTCAGAACACGAGTCCTCACTAGATTTTGAAGAATATGACTCCTGAAGAAGCCTTCACGGGAGTGAAGCCTGAGGTTGGACACTTCAGGATATTTGGGTGTCCAGTATACTTTCATGTACCCAAAGAGAAGAGGTCCAAGCTAGACCCTTCAGGCAGAAAGGGTACATTTGTGGGATATAGTGAATCTTTGAAGGCATACCAGATCTACATCCCTGGTCAGAGACAGATTGAGGTGAGCAGAGATGTCATCTTTGAGGAGGAGATAACCATTAGAAGATCCAGAGAATCTTAGATGGAGATTGACAGCAAGTCAGTACCCTCTCCCCCTTCAGTGGTTCAGAGGGAGACAACCATTGTTCCAGTTGATCCAATTGCTCCAGTTGATGTTCCCAGAGAGATTGCAGAAGGCCATAAAAGGCCTGCCTGGGCTCGACAAACTCTGCAGGAGGCAGAGGGACATGCAAATCCTTGAGGCACATTTCAAGAGAGCAAGAAACGAAAGAGATTTTCGAGCTATTTTTCAACCATGAGCCACATCATTGATACTGAGCCTTGTCATGGAGAAGCAGCAGGTCAATAGGTATGGCAAGATGCCATGGCATAAGAGTATCAATCCATCTTGAAGAATGATGTGTGGGATATTGTTCCGAGACCAGAAGGGAAGTCTGTAGTGACCTCCAAGTGGATCTATAAGATCAAGCATGCAACTGATGGAAGTGTCGAGAAATACAAAGCGAGATTTGTAGCCAGAGGATTCTCACAAGTGGAGGGAATTGATTACGAGGAGACATTTGCTCCTGTAGCCTGATACACTTCCATCCGTACTATCATTGCACTAGCTGCTTCCATGGGTTGGAAACTACATTAGATGGATGCAAAGACAACCTTTCTTAATGGAGAGATTGAGGAAGAAGTTTACATCAAGCAACCAGAGGGATTTGTGATACATGACGAGAAATCTCATGTGTGCAGGTTGAAGAGAGCCTTGTATGGACTAAAGCAGGCACCTCGTGCTTGGTACGAGAAGATGGATGGATTCTTGATGAGTTTGGGCTTTAGCAAGAGTGTTGCTGATCCAAACCTATATTATCACATTGTTGATGATGAGTGCCTGATCTTGGTCTTGTATGTAGATGATTTATTCCTCACCGGTTCATAAAGACTTATTGCTGAATGAAAGCGAGCATTGACTTTTGAATTTGAGACGAAGGATTTGAGTATGATGCACTACTTCTTTGGACTAGAAGTATGGCAGAGGACTGATGAGATTTTCCTGAGTCAAGGAAAATATACAGTGGAGATATTGAAGAAGTTTGGTATGACAGACATCAAATCCATGCCTACACTGATGGTGATGGATTTGAAGAAAATGAACGAGGCTTCTACTGATTCAGGCGAGATTGATCCACATTTATACCGACAATTGATTGGATCATTAATGTATCTGGTTAACACCAGATCTGATATATGCTATGTAGTGAATGTATTGAGTCAGTTCATGAGTCAGCCGAGACAGACTCATTGGATAGCAGCGAAGCATGTATTGAGATATCTACGAGGCATAGTTGGATATGGCCTGAGATATGCCTCCAGTGTAGACATGAGATTGCAGGGATATGCTGATGCAGATTGGGCGGGGAACGTAGTGGACTGGAAGAGCACATCTAGTTGTTGTTTTACCTTAGGTTCTGCCATGGTTTCCTGATGTAGCAGGAAACAAAGCTCTGTGGCTTTGAGTACTGCATAAGCAAAATATATAGCGTTGAGTGTGGCAGTCCGCGAAGCAGTGTGGCTTCGCAAGCTCCTGACAGATTTATTTGATCATGAGATGGATTCTACCATTATTCATTGTGATAACCAGAGCTGTGTGAAGCTCTCTTAGAATCCTGTGTTTCACGATAAATTGAAACACATTGAGATAAAATATCATTATATCAGAGACATGGTGCAAAGGAAAGCAGTACATGTTCAGTACCTTCCTACACATGAGCAGATTGCAGATATCTTCACCAAACCGCTTGCCAGGACGAAGTTCGAGTACTTCTGTGAGAGACTTGGCCTGGTGGAGAATGCCTCCCTAGCTGAGAGGGAGTGTTGATGATTGCAGCGTTGTGAGACATCCTCCCGGATACGTTCTCCTCTGTGACTGAGTTGAGTCGACCTGTGAGAGAGCCCAGTGTTGGGCATGCCCATGTGATGGGGCATCGTTCTCCTTTGTGTGAGAGTTGAGTCGTCCCCCAGTGGTTAGGGCATCGTTCTCCTCTGTGAGTTGAGTCGTCCCCCAGTGGTTGGGTGTGCCTATGTGATGGGTGCATCGTTCTCCTTTGTGTGAGAGTTGAGACGATGTGGTACTCCAGATGATTCTGTTGAGTATGACGTCCCTGTGGCTAAGCACAGGTGGACGTGTCCCTAGTGGCTGAGCACTAGTGGATCTGTGGATCCCTTGCTATATTGTCTAAGTGTAAGATTTGCTTGTAACCCTAATTCTGATGTAAAGGGTACAAGTCGGCCCCACCATATGTGAAAGATAATTAAGGATCATTGTAATAATAATTATTTTTTTGAGTTATTGAGGTCGGCCCTGTTGTGCCAACAGAGACACCTAATGCTGTGTCTGGTCTAGTATAAATAGAGGTGATCTCCCCATTGAGGAAACACACTCACACACTTGTCACTTGTCATTTTGGAAATTTCAGCAAGCACATTTTAGGGCTGAAGTGTGAACCTCTCTTGGGCGCAAGTTTCAAGGTTGTAGAGCACCCTCTTGTGTGCATTAGGGTTTTATGGTTGGGGGATCTTGAGAATATAGCAAAGGATTGCTGGGTTTTCTTCCCTTGAGTAGAAGGGTTTCCTAGGATATTTCTTGTGTTCTTGTGCATGGTTATTCTTCTTGTGATCTTGGTTATTGCAGCACTTGTGAATGGTGTAGCTGCATTTGTTTATGGTTCAAGTAATTGCTAAAATGAAATAAACCTCATGCTTGAGCCTAGCATAGTGAAAATTCAACAGTACTTACTACATATTAGCCAGATTTTATGATAATGTAAGACAACCATGTTCTTCTTACTATGAAAATTGATTTTTGTCATATGGAAGTAAGGTGCTTGCCTTTGCATAGAAAGGTTGCAGGCTTAAAAGATTAGACATTCTTTGGATATGGAGTTAAAATGTAGTTTAGTTTTGTCGTCCCGATAAAGGGAGCAAACACATGCAGATGTGGCAAAGCAGGCTGGCAGGAAACACATGCAGCTAAGGGGTGGTCAAGTAAGTAGTAGGTCATGAGGTGAAATCTCTGCATCCTAGAATTTAATCTGGTTGAAAAATTAAAGGGGATTATAATCTGTTGAGTTCTGATTGAAAATCGTCCCCAAGAATCCAAACATTAGATGCACTTTCTATTGTGCTACTACTATAAATTCACAAGCATCAAAGCCACATCTGGTACAGGAACTAGTTGAGGGTCAGGTCGGGATTGGACTAGAACCGGACCTGAACAAGTTGGAGAACTGGATTGAAGGTCCAATGATCAATCTACTAAAAATTACATTAAATATGCAAAATTTAATAACAAATATATAATCCATGTATATCAAAGTAAATACAAACCATTGGATACCAAATATGCTGAGGTGTATATAACATGTAAGGGTGAATATAACACTAACACCGAGTGCGATACATATATGAAACAAAAAACATAAAGATTTTTCATCAGAATACTTGAATACAGATACATAGAGTTTTCATCATCTCAGAATACTGTCTCTAAATTTGCCCATTCACTAGAGTTTGAGAAAGTGAGTATGGTGCCGATTCTCTGAAGCAGGGAATAACCAATTTCTTGCATGGGAGTTGTGGGTGAAGATCAAGCATTGTGGACCATTTCAACAATCAGAGTTGATTGATGTTGAAAGTGCATAGTAAAAATTCCTCTAAAATGGTTTATCATTCCTGGGTTCATCTTTGTCATTGTTGCCAAAGGCTATGGGAGGGAAACAAGTTTTTATGGTTAGAGTGTTGTGTGATAAAAGTTGAGAAGTTGGTTTAGCTTAAATTTTGCCAAATCTATGGTAAGACCCGCCTTCTATGTGTTTTGATGACTTAAAAATTCACAATGTTTAAACTTTAAACTTTAATGATATCACAAAATGTAGAATTTTCGTCAAGATTTGGTCTAATCAAGAAGAAAATTCTGTGTAATAGGTCGCTATTTGATTTTTCATAGGTTGTTGTGAATGACTCACCCTAGGTTGATTGGAGTTAATGTGGTTATTGTAGGGAGTTGAACAGAGAATTAAACAGTCCAGGGAGTTGTAAACCATCCATGCATGTTTTGGTTGGGGTTAACGTTGTTCATGACAGTGGCCATGTGAGTTTTCATTTCAAATCTACAACATGCAATCAAAAACTTTTGGGTAGTTCTTCGGTGTGTTTTATCAACTAAGCTTTGGTCGCACTTTACTCAAGTTCAATATGAATATGGTCAAATATGAAGGGATCACAAATAATTCGTCCACATTAGAACTTGTTGAACAATCATCATCCACTGACAATAAATAGGTCAATAGTAAGCATTACTGTCAAGTGAGCAACCATCATCCACTGAGAGGAAATAGGTCATTAGTAGGTGAAATAGCTTTATGATGATGGCCAGATCAAAGTCAAGCACGTGGACCTAGTTTGCTCAAGACTCTTGAGGTGCTGCCTTTTAGTTGGTTTTTGGGGCATCAGCTCACCTGATCAGGTTGTCTCTTGACTATATTATTGTGCACTAGGAAACATAATTCATTGTATGTAGATTTTTTCGGAAATATTGCATCCATTTTTTAAATCAACGTTTCGGACCAAACTATTGTGTTCCATTCTCTTCACAAATTTATTCCTAAGGATGGACCACAATAGTTTGGTTTGAAACGTTGATTTAAAAATGGATGCGATATCTTCGGAAAATTCTTCATACAATGGTACTGTTTGCAGAAGTCTAAGTTTTGAGAAACATAATTCAACCAACTAATATACAAATGTTAAACAAATTTGATGGGGGGAGTGAAACAAACAAGTCACATAGAACGACTGGCATAGATTGTGAGGAAGCTATGACTGCATCATAGATTTGTCAATACCAAGTTGGACCTACATCAGCCATGTGAATTGATGAATGAGATCGTTCTGCACATAGATCAACTATTTATGATAGAGCTACATCGGCAGAATTAGCTGAATTGCAGCAAGGTAGACTGATATACATGTTAACTTGCATGAGATAGTGCCCTCAGCTAGCATAGTGACAATGGTGGACCAATGATGTGCAAAGAATAGTTCAATATTTTGAAGTTTGACTAAGGGCTAATAGAGTGGGTTGAGTGAGATTTCTTTAAAGGATATGATTAATGATATTCAATTATTGTTAGGAGCAAATATAATTGGTGGAAGTCTTCTTTTTGTCATGGAGCATTGCGTGGCTAGGTATTATTTTTTGCTTTTGGGTTGCTCGAAAAGTGTTTTCACCATGCTAGGGGTGGCTACATGTGATGTGGGGTGCATGGTGAAACCCTAGCCCCTTAGTTGAATTTTGTACCTTTTGGTTGATGACATTTGGAGAACTTTCTATGGGTGGTTGCTTTACCTTGGACACTATGCTAGAGTACCACATTACTTGAGGAGGTGGTTATATTATGTGGCGTTGCTTGCATGGAAAGTATCCTACCTTGGAGGAGTGTTGGGCACTAGGAGGGAGGACGCTTGGCCCAAGGATTGTTGGGACCACTTGGTAATGGGCATGCCTTAGGAGGATGAGTGCTTGACTTGAGGATGCTTGCATTGAGGATGCATTGCTTGGGGTTGTTTGTGGAATTGGGACACATGTTGAGGTGGAGCATTGGAGCATAGGATGTTGTCTTGGAGAGTGAGGAGGCTTGTGATGAGGAGCGCTTGATACTTGGAGCCCATGCTTGGAGAGTGCACCACTTGAGGAATCATCTTTTGACATATGTATACACCTTGGAAAGAAAGTGCTTCACTTGGAGACCTTATCTTGAGGATTAGATTTTGTTGCTTGTGGACTTAGTCCACTTTACTATTGTTGGCCTCACTCACCTATTATATATAAAGGGAGGAGAGAGTCTTTACTATTTAATTGTAGCAAGTGAATTGAAAGAGTTCATTAGGTCATTGTATCTTGAAGATTAACATGTCTTGAGTCTTTGTACTTGCCTTAATGCAAGGGAGGAAGGTGCTAGGGTTTGTAAGAGGGGTTTAGAGAAATTCTGAAAATTTGAAATAATGGTGGATCTCTTGGATTGGTCAAGGTGTCAGCCTTCCCTGTCATAGGAAAATCTAGTGGATTGCGGAAGCACAACTCAAGTGTTGCAGGTGGTTAGGTGAAGAGTTTGAGTCTTACAAACTTCCCATCTGAATGACATGAGATAAGTGTATCTTCTGTCTTATTCTGTTATGAATGTTACTATCTACAATAGTTGTTGATTGCTCTATGGATTTAAGCTAAGTGTGTAATTATGCTACTTGTGTGATGGAATTTTATATCAATATAGTCCATGGGTGTCTCTCATTGTTTCTGATATGCTTGTCAGTACACAGCAATCTCATAATTATATATCGTTTATTAACTTTTGTGAAACACATAATAAACACCAAGATTGCAGTTTCAAATTTCATACATTTGTATCAAAGTTTTCTTCTTTTTGATTTTCAATTTTATTTACTCCTTCGGTTTTCCTGTCGTCACGTTTCTATTCTTCTTTAGGGTTGCTGTCAGTGAGATCTTTTCATGTATGTTGTGTAGAAATTCAGGGTGGACACATTCATTCAAATGAAGACAATGGTGGAGAGAAAATAATAAATATATATTTTTTATCAATACTGCAGCCAGTACATCTTTGTCACTCCTGTATATCATGTCTCATTACAATTTATAACACCCTTAAGTGGTTGAGATAGTTTAACCACCTAACTGCTAACCTCAATATTTAAATGTTACAGTGGTCACATGTCACTAATATATAACGTGAACACATTACTCCTAACTTATATACGATTGGAGTGTTAATAATCTAAGATGTGATTATGTTTGAGCTAGAACTCTTTCTGACTCTTTAATAATTTAAAAGTTAGCTTTTGAATTTGTAATGAAGATGTTATTGAATATCCCTGATTTATTCTGTTGAGCAGGAAGTTCGAGGATATTTTTGATGTGGACCATTTTATCGAATACTTGAAAGATGATGTGCCGATTGTAAGGAGCATTCCTGCATGGTTTCCTGATAAGGAAGAATTGTTTACCAGCATTAGGTAAGAAATTTTTCTCAACTAGCTGTTTAAATTTAATTGCAACACCATTGATTCCTGTGAATGCCTTTTGCTTCTAGTCATTGCATATATTTGTAGAGTGATCTTTGTACAATATGTCATAATGGCCTATGAATTTCCTAATTTATAAATGCTAATGAGTGTAATATTGATACAGGCGCACTGTGAAAAACATCCCAAAGTATGCTTCCAACGAATTTTATCTAGAAAATGTGCTTCCACGGATAAAGGAGAAAAAAATTATGGCACTGAAGCCTTTTGTGGACAGACTTGGGTAATTTCAACATTCTTCTTATTTATAAAGTTGTCATATCTTCACTTTCTTGCATCTTTCTTCCATATTTTTGAAAAGTGAACCACATTTCAAGCTCATTTTCCATTTATAAAGAAGCATTCATGATGAGCAACAAACTTTTTGAAGATGTGATGTAAGGAACAAATTGATGGAACCAGGTTTATTTTCTTCTAACACAAAGGCCTTCCTTTGTGTTGATGGCAAAATTATTTTACTCTTTGGAAATTCATCATGGAAACTTCAAAAGTACAAAGCAATATGAAGATCCTTTTTCTGCAATGTGAGCATTAGTCAGGTGTGTTAGAAATAGAGAAATAAAGCAGAGTGGTTACTGTCTTAAAAAAAGAACAGTAGAGATCTGAACTAAATCTAGATTTTAAAACAAATATATAAGAGTTTAGAATTTCATTCTTAACATAGACAGTTCATAGATAAGCCCTTCCAAAATAGATTGCAGATCTGAACAGTAGGTAGGCAGATCTAGGTAAATGGCAAACGGTGATGAACCATAAAAACAAATCTAGAAGGTGAAAAAGTCAGATCTAAGCAATAGGCAAATCTAGTTGAAATTAATGTCAGATTTAATTAGTGGATCTGTTATCGATCATACAAGATCTGACAAATCTAACTAGGAGAAACGATATAGATCTATATAGATCAAAGACTCAAAATCACATTTAATATTCAGATCTGATATGGATCTATCACATAAACAAACTTTTTAAAACAGAAAACTAATGAACTGAACAGGATACTTACCTTGCCTTGTAGTTTACCTCTGAAGGAGTTACAGCCACACATAAGAGATGTAATACCTCTTGTAGTTATGCTCAGAAAAAGATTAGGATCATAGATCTACCATGTAGGTTAGATCTCTTGCCAAGAGATGAATTGATTTAGTTGCCACCAAGAAGGAGAGACCACATAGACACCACACAAGAATTCTTTGTGGTTAAACTGTCAAACCCTCACACAAAAATCTGTGGTTAAACTCTCAAACCCTCACACACACAGGAGCAAGGTTACAGGCAGCTTGGATAGGCCGCGGCTCAAGGAGAAAGGGGCCGAACAGTGCTGGAGGGGAAACGGCTCAGTGAGAGAGGCCAGATCTGCACCCACGGCTCAACAGATCTGCCTTTAGGAAGGTGACGGCAGCCTCACACGGTTTCAACAGCAAGTAATTTAACCTCAGCTCAGCACCCTTACCACAGACTTGAAAAACAGCAAAGTAGGATCTCCAATACACCAAGGGCTTCAAGGACCTGACAAGAAAAATTACCAAAGGCTGAACTGGACTGTTGAAGGAGGAGGGCCGCAGCTTCAAGGAGGAGATCCACTGTTGCAAAGGAGGCCACAGCTAGCAAGGACTGATCCACTCACTTTAATGATCATAAGAGTGTAGTGTTAAGGGTAGAGGGTAGGCCTTTATTTATAGTTTAGGCTAGGGCAAGAATAAGGGTAATAACAATTAAATTAAAAATAAAAATAACATGTTTTAATTAATATAAATATTAATTCAAAAACAAGGCCCCAAACAAACACAAACAAGGCTAAAGGGGTTTTAGGTGGGGTAGCTTGGTGGCAATACTTGTCCATTCATATTCAAGGTGACCTTATTAA
>ML780256.1:231125-277042 GCA_009831015.1 Picea engelmannii
CTTAAGACAAAAACAAGGCCCCAAACAAACACAAACAAGGGTAAAGGGGTTTTAGGTGGGGTAGCTTGGTGGCAATACTTGTCCATTCATATTCAAGGTGACCTTATTAACTTTATCATCATTGCATATGGGATACATCCCTCGTGTGGTCATGCCCACCTTCAAGGAGGATCATATACCAACAAAGTACCTGATCAAGGATCAAGTTGCCCCAGAACATTTCTGGGGTCTTATCCACCAAGGTACAAGACCAAGGATCAACCCATGCCCCAGGCATGGGTACCCTGGACCATGTCTAGGGGCCCTAGACATATCTAGGGACTTTAACTGTTTGGTCCCAGACCAAGAACCCCAGTCATATACTGGGGGCCCTAACAAGGGTCTTTTGCTGCTTGGTCCCAGACCAAGAACCCTAGTCATATACTGGGGGCCCTAACAAGGGTCTTTTGCCATGGCACTGACTGTTTGGTCCCAGACCAAGAACCCCAGGAGTGCACTGGGGGCCCTAGATCTCGGCTAGGGTCTTGGCCATCCTCCCGGAGAATGGCTCTTGCAGCTGCTATAAATTTAACAAGGTGTATTGGGATTCTCCATGATTGCTTGGTATTTACAAATAGAAGTTTTATTCCATCCTTTTCTTTTTTCTTAAAACAAAATCTGTATTATATTTTACACAGAAATCATAGGAAGCACACAGTCAGGGCTCTATTTCAGTTTGGGTTCATGTATGATTCCTGTTTTAGTAGGAAGTAGGGAGTAGTGGCACTTAGTTCAGCAGAGGCATAGTACATGGCAGACGGTTCTGCTGGTTGTGAGGCCATCTCGCTTCCCAAGTTAATAGCAGAGCTGACCAGTCGGATGTTAGAGCCCACTGTGATATACTCTTGACAATAAGAGTTGTATCAAACTCTCTAAGAATCTAGTGTTTCATGATTTATCCATGCATATAGATATCCAACCAATTTTTTAGGGACAGTTCAGAAGGGCACAGTAGGTCTTGAGTATATTCCTTCAGTTTCACAAGATTCAGACATATTGACAAAGCCAATGGCAAAGGGGAAGTTTGAGATGCTGAATGCAAGTCTGGGGATAGTAGAGAACACATTCCTTGCAAATAGGGAGTGTTAGTCTTACTATGGATTGCTTTGGTAGTGTCTCTTGCAGTAATGATTTAGCAGTAAGAACACTGGAACCTTCGTCATGGCGTGGCAGTGGAGCAGACCATACCTTGATTCCTGTGCCGCAACATCTTGGAGTCGAGGCACATCACTAGTGTTCTTTGGAGGGTGCACTGGAGTTATGTAGGAGAGGGGCCAGCCTCATCCACTTCCAGATTTAGACTGTTGTTCAAAATTTAGCAGTTCAGATTTAGACTGTGCTTTTCTTAGCATCAGCCTCGGGGAGCTTTTCTATTTTTGGAAAAGGGAATGAGTTAAGCAGGATGCCAAGTCAAACAAGGGTGCACTTCCCTAGGGGGTTTCTCATGAAGCTTGGGCACTAATTCCTAGACAGAATTATATTAAGTTTTTCTAATTTGGGTGCCCATAAAGATGGGCTATTTTTGTATTCTTCTAGCCTGCTTATCTATAAATGACATGCAGGGGTGTGAATCGTTCATGCATTCTAGTTTTGAGCTTTGCTATGCATTTAATGACAAGGCAGTTATGGGTTTGATAGTTCAGTACTGTGTATTTGTTGTTCATATTTCCAGCATTATGTGTTTGTAGATTAGCGTATTTCAGATTAGCAGTTTTAATTGAAGTTTTCAGTTTTAGCTTTTAGGCTTCCTAGAGCTTAGGTTAAATTTTACGAGTGCAAAATCAGTATACCATGGTCTGCTTAAATTATCGTTCAAGAGAATTCAGTCTTAATTGGAGATTATAAACTTTGGACCACATCCCAGCCATGAGATCATGTCAAGAATGAAGTGCCATTAAATCTTGTCCCAAGCCTATGCATATCCGTTTTTAAAAACAAGGCTTTTTGACTTGACTCCTTAGCCCACTTGATATCCCTCCATCATGAGACAAGGTGGCTGAGGATGAATCTTGATACATGTTATATTAATAGAAATATATTTTCAAAAGCAAAAATAAGCAAATATGTACAAAACACAAAAATCAAGGCATCTTATTTAGTGCTACTAAAATTGAGACATGATCTTGGTCGAGTTCTGGCCAGAGGTGTTTGAGAGGGTGGTCTGTATAGGTTGTTGGCAGATCTACTGAGAGCCCTAGTGCACGACTATGACAACTTGTGTGAGCTTCGACACAATAGGTTGGGTCACTTGCACTATGGAGTGTTGCCTACCTTAAAGGACATGGTGTAGGGATGATTGGACTTCAAGATTGAGAAGATAGGAGTGTGCAAGCATTGTGCTCTTGACAAGCATGATGAGACTGCTATCCCAAGTAGTGAGCATAGGTCAAGAAAGATTCTTGACTTGATACATTCAAATGTATGTAGACCCAAGGCTTCAACCTCAGTATCAAGTAAAATTTATTTCATTTCATTTATTGATTATTCCTCTCGAAAGACCTGGATTTACTTCGTGAAGACCAAGGATGAGGCCTTCAGGGAGCTTCAAGAGTTTAAATATCTTGTAGAAAGTCAAATAGGGAATAAGATTAATGTGTTGAGATCAGATACAGAGGAAAATATTCCTCCAAGAAGTTCAACACTTTTTGCAGGGAAGTAGGATCAAGAGGGGGTCGACAA
The DNA here is from genome assembly GCA_009831015.1 of Picea engelmannii. Classification (NCBI taxonomy): domain Eukaryota; kingdom Viridiplantae; phylum Streptophyta; class Pinopsida; order Pinales; family Pinaceae; genus Picea; species Picea engelmannii. The sequence goes on from ML780256.1 coordinate 233,844, forward strand.
TGCCTTACAATTCACACCAGAATGGGGTTGCAGATAGGAAGAATAAGTCCATCATAGAGACTACCAAGGCAATGATCCATGACTTAAGACTACCCTTGAATCTTAAGGCAAAAGTATTTTGCATAGCAGTCTACATTTTGAACAGGTGTCCTCACATGATATTGACATAAAAGACATTGGAAGAATCCTATATTGGTGAGAAGGTGTTTTGAGGTGCATGGGTGAGATACTCGTGTGCAGGTAGAAGAATTCCCTTTATGGGCTGAAGCATGCACCATTTGCTTGATACTAATGGATTTATGAGAACCTATAGATTTTGGGTTTCACTTAGTCAACTGTAGATCCTAACTTGTATTATCTGTTTGATAAATATGATTTGCTTATCCTAGTGTTGTATGTAGATGCCTTGATCTTGATAGGTAGTGTTACCACTCAAATTGTACTTAATGATAAAAGTCCTAATCCACAAGGTACAATTCAAGTGGCAATTGTTAGGAAAATCACCACTATCACCTTAGGAACCTATCCTCTACACTATATGACAACTCTCCTTTGGCCCAAGGGGTTATCCCTAGTAGGAGTACTAAAGCTAAGCAATGAGGCACAAGGTGAAGTTGAGAGTAGCCTTAGTAAAACAATGTTTTGGGGTTTTTGGGGTTTTAAAATAGGTGATGGAAGGAAGTAGAGATCAATGCCAAATACCACAAGGGCAATGGAGTCAAGGTGATTCAAAGAGGCTTATGGAGTCAAGAATAAGCCCTCTTAACAATTGGTCTATTCATCCAAGGATTAGGACTAAGAGATTATAACCAAAGAGGAAGAGTAATCCCTCATCCATTCAAGATTAGCAATGGCCTAGATTCAATCTGGCCATGTCTAATCAATGGGTGAGATTTAATCTCACAAATATCACTTAGAAAACCTACTTTCTCAAGTTTCCTTAGTTTGCTTTATGTCTATTAATTCACCCACAAAGTGAATTAATTGTCACTTTATGACTTAAGTGACATATTTCACTTTTGACTTAAATCTCCTAAGTCAAAGTGAAATTAGAATGTAAAGTAAAGTATCAAGGGTAATAGTCTCTCCCTTTGTGATTAGAGACTCACAAACACAAAGGGGACCGCTTTTCAAGGTACCCAAAACTGAACAATGGGGACCTCTTTAAATAACATTAGTAAGGCCAAATAACCCTTAGTTGCTCATTGAAACACCTCACAGTTGCAACTTGCATGAGAAAACATCAACCCGAGTCCTTTTCAGTGCAGGACACGTGTCCTATTTTTAGGACACGTCGAGGGAACGTGTCAGACACGTGTTTGGCATGTGTTCTGTGAACATGACACATGATAAGCACGTGTTCGACACGTATCCTCAACGTGTCGTGTTCGACACGTAGGATATGCGACACATCGGGGTTTTGGATGTGTCTGGTTACTTAGGTCCAAGGACATTTTGATCTCCTAAGAGCACCATATGTACTAGCAGTGGTTGACTAGTACATTGGAACTTCTCATATATCAAGGCATTCCCAATAACTCTTAGGGAGTTGCAATGAACCAAGTTGATTCCATTTGAATTCATCCTTCAATACCTTTTGGGACTAGTGATCTCTAATTGATGCCTTTGATCGACTTTTTGGCATACTATGTTAATATATCTCAATAAAGAGGAAAACATATTAAAAATGCCAACTCCATTCAATAGGAGAATGTTTTTCTTTATGCAACAAGAGATTGTCTCCATCCAATAAGAGGTACAATTCATAATATAATGTTTTTTTTATCCAACAAGAATGGCAAGTTATAAAACGTTCATCATTATGCCAGTTTCCTAACATTTCTTATTTTCATACCTATTGCTCAAACTCCCTCTTTATCCCTCTTTTATAATCTTTGTTTGATAATTGTATCTCATATCTAATTATTATATCCAGTAGATGTACTTTTAAAGTTTATCATCTATCATTTATTATCTCTCTATAGCCCTTCATCAATTTTTTTTATTAAATCTATTTTTATCTTCATCATTATTAATATTTCATTCTTTTATTAATTTGACCAAATCCCCTCTTGATAATATTTTATTTGATCTTATTTCTAAGGTCTAACCCCTCTTTTGAACCTATTTATTCTCATTGTTGGCTCTCCTCTCTATCATTCAAAGCTACAGTTTGATCCCTTGATGATGGGAGGAGTGTCCAATTGAAACGTTGGGAACGTTTCTAAACTTTGGCACAATTTAAAATCCAGAAATTCTATTGGAAGTTATAAAATATTATTCACCATCCAACATGGGATAAAAATTAGAATGGCTCACCATCCAAACAGAGAATTGAAGGCATTTCCAACACCTTCAGCCAGTTGCTGCTAAGGCCTTAAGTCTTATGCATGAAGTCTGATTACAATAATAACTGCATATGTCAGTTCATGATAAATAAAATGGCCAAGATTTATTAATAAAAACTCATCATTGATAATAGAAGATTAAAATCATATTTCTTTTAGGAAGAATTGTTTTTAAAAGGGCTTTGTCACGAGGATAATTCCTCTGTAATAAAGTATGATGCTAGAATATGACATTGATGCATCGATGATGCACTTCAAGTGAGAAGTTGCAGTAGTTAAGTGGGGCAACCACCTTACAAGGGTGATTTGTGGTTTTCAATTTTAGTTAAGTGGGGAAGCCACCTTACAAGAAGGATTTTCAGTTTGCAATTCTACTCACTAGTTGTATTTTTATGCATCTTAATTGCAAGAGATGTGTGTGAAATTGATCCTTAGTAGGACGATCTAGATCCCAAGCCTTCGTTGTTAACTATTCAACTTGCAAATAAGCCTAGATCCTGATAATTGTTAACTAAGGGAAGCTTGTTTCAGTTGGGGCCAACATACACAAGGGTTCACAACAAAAGAGCTTCCATTTTGGGGCCATCAAATTAGACTTTGGATCTTGCATAATGATTCCTTGTATTTGACTTGTGACAATGTATTGTGTGTAGAAAATCTTAGGGCTTCAATTATACCTGCACTAGAAGAGCTTGCCACTTAAAAAAATTACAAAGGGGGACTCTTCATCAGTTGCACTGAATAGTCCATCATTGTAAAGTTCTCAATATTTTCCCATCAATTTCAAGCATTATAAAAGTTCTTTAGTCTAGTGCCAAGTTTAACAAGTTGTGTAGGATTAGGACATATTTTGTAAATCTTTTCTTTTTGCCACTTTGAATTCCTTATCCTTGTGTGGGGTCTTACCCATTATTTTCATGATCAAAATTGTTTTGATACTTCTTTGGATTTGGAACATTTGCATCTCTCTTTCTCTCTCTCTCTCTCTATCTATATATATATATACATACATACATACATACATATATATATATATATATATATATATATATATATATATATATAACCAGGTAATATGTCTCAAGGGAAACCACTCAGGCACTTCCCCTCATTCCTAGGAGGGTACCCTAGGTAGACCCTAGATTCTTTAGGGCACAAGGCTAGGTCAACAACTTATGAATAGATCATACATAGTGTTACACCTCATATTGTTTGAGGCTCCACGTTGTGGTTTCTTCATATTGATGGAGATATTTCGCTGGTACTCTAGGAGCATTGGACCAATTTGGGGGGATATATCTTCATGAACCCCTCCTCTTCATGGCATCAGATCATTTGATGGATATCTTTGGTATGAGGGAGTCTCACTTCTCCTTGGCAGGATGATTGTGCTTGCTCCTTGGTGGTCTTCTCACATGTGCTTGCCATGTTGATCACCTGTTGGTTGCACTTTTGATGGATGTGGAGCATACTATTTCATTATGGTATATATGCTTATCTTGGATATGGATGATGGTTCTAGCTCCCAAGGGGTTGGATGATGATGTTAGGAGGTAGATGTGTCATTATGTTGTTGATGTTTCCTAGTGGCTTGGTATGTTGATGTATGACATTGGTGTCACTAGGATGGGGTGTTCTACATGGTCCTCATGTGTTGGATGTGTGATGGGGAACACACTTGATGATTGGATTGGGTTAATATTTCTTTATGTCCCCTGTCTTATGATGTTGCTATGGTGGGATAATTCATGTTGCCTAGTTGGGATTTTCCTAGGTGATTTAATTTTATGACGTAACATTTGCTAGACATCACCTAGTGGGGAATGTGTTTCATGATGTTAATACCCTCATTGATGTGTTATTTCCTAAGTTTGATTTAGAAAGGAGGGTACTACATATGATTTGATGGTGATCTAACCTTTATCTAAGGTTGGATGATGAATTTGGATGTAATAATCCCTTGGTGGTGGTGCACGTTAGGTTGGGATTTATGTTTTGTTGTTATCATGGTGGGATTTTGCTAGTGAGAACATCTTTTATTTACATGGTACAACACTTTATTAGATTGCACCCCTCATTGGAACACATGTTCATGGTGATTTAATTTGTTGGTGACTAATGTAATTTTTTCAAGCCTATTAATGTTGTCCTAATATTCTCACGCTAAATAACTCAAACATAATTTATTTAATAGCAGAAAATTAAATTTTTGAACGTTGCATCAACCACACAGATAGTTGAATAACGAACAACATAAGAAATAGAACACATACATAGGGATTTCTCCTTCAAATTGTTGGAGATACTTCACACACACCTAGGATTTTTTTTTCCTAAGGTTTTCCCTATGTAGGAGAATATTCTCTTTAGTTCACAATTCAGTTTGATCAGTTGAGTGGAGTCTAGATGCCACATTGAGATTATCACCATGCAACATTGGGATCATCACTAACTAATGCGTATTGTCCTTGGGATCATCACCGGACTAGCACATTACTCATGATTCCCTGATCTCCTCCTCACTTCGCTCCTTTTCAGTTGTTAACTGAAGACTGAGAGACTAGTTAACTCAGACTAGGTGGCCGTTCACTCCCGTAACTGCATGAGAAACTAGACTAGGTGGCAGTTTACTCCCGTAACTGTTGGTGTGTGTCCAGATCACTCTAGACCACCTCTATGGCGCATTGGCTTCTCCTCCAATGCGCATTAGTTGAGTTATATAGAGTATATCGTGTGTAAATTATCATTCATTCATTTGGTTAATGAGAATTCTTCCATTCTTTCTCTTCTGCTTCTCTTTTCTCAACTTTTCTCTGCAAATTGTGTATGTCATTTGCTAGCTAGATCTATTATGTGCAGGTTCAACACATTTACATGGTATTAGAGCCGACGTACTGCTAGGGAAAAGACACCAAATTATTTTTGCAAGTATCGAAGATTGAAGACAGCGGAAAAATGGAATTTCCAACAAAATTCATTCTTACACCGTACAATTTCTTTGCATGGAAGGAGAATATGATAATGCATCTTCGAGGCAAAGGATTATACAGGTTAACCATGAACACAAAAACCGAACCAACATCAGCCATAGAAAAATCCAAGTATCTAAATCGAATGGATGAAGCATTTGGAACTATTTGCAGTCTCATTTCTCCTGAACTCCTCTTTCACATATCCTCCTGTAAAACTCCCAATGAAGCCTGGACCACCATGGAAGGGCTTTTTGGCAAACGGGATGAGATGAGGGGACACATGCTCGAGGTGGAATTGCTCACTTTGGATCCAAAAATCTTCGACAATCTCCAAGATTTCTTTACCAAATATAAGGATTTGTTGTCGCAAGTCAAGGCTTGCGGGGTTGATAAATTCGAGGAGAAACAAATGGTTCTTACCATTCTCTCCTCACTTGGTCCGGAATACTCAGTGTTTGTATCTACATTTCATTCAGTTAGGCTCGCCTCTGGAGCCACCTGGAGGATGCCCTCTCTTGAGGCCTTTATCGAGTCTCTGACACGAGAGCAGAACAGGCTCATCAGTATGGGAAAAATCAAAGGTCCAAAGGCGCATGCACTTACTGTGCAAGATTGTAGTGGTCATCAATATCAGAAATCTAAAGAGAAAGACAAAAGGAAGGCACATGCAAATCCAAAGAAGGAAGGGTACTCAAAACCCTTCAATGATGCCTTCGGATCCAAGGTGGAAAGGGAAGAAAAGGAGAGAAATGCACTTACTGCCATAAATGATTCCATCCAGAATCTGCATGTATGCAGAAACAGATAGATCAAATGGCCCAAATACTTCAGTAAAACAACCTTGGAGATCGCATGCCCGAGGGTGCCAAGAAGAAGAAGCCAGAAGATCAAAATCTCAAGAAAGGAAATTCTAGCCATGCTTTGATTGCCATCAACTCCCCTCCCGATGCTTGGATCGTAGATTCAGGTGCATCACACCACATGACTGCCACAAAATAAGTTTATTTTCATTGGATGCATGAAAAGGTCTTCATATTCTGATGGGGGACAACTCTCTAGTCGAGGTCACCGACAAAGGAAGAATTGAACTCACAAACAGAAGCTTCGAGAATGTGCTACACGTTCCCAAACTTTTCATCAATCTTCTCTCCTTGTATCAGATGACAAACTCCGACACCGGAAAGAGAGTCATATTCACACTTGATGCAGTGGATATCTATGACATGCAAACCAATTCCGGGGTTGCTACTGGTGAGGTAAATCATCAATCTAGACTCTACACATTTTCTGAATTTATTGAACTAGATTCTGCATTACTGCTTACCCATGCTGATGAAAGCAATAGGATATGGCACAAAAGGTCGAGCATTTAAATTTCAGATATATGCAACAACTTAGCAAGCAGAGAATTGTTGATGGTCTACCTCACATCCACTTCTCCAAAGAAATTTGTGAGGGATGTGTTCTTGGAAAACACCCTCAAGAGAAATTTGACAAATGAAAGACTCAGAAGGCTTCCTTTCCTTTAGATCTGATCCATAATGACCTCATGGGTCCTTTTGCGCATCCATCAATCAACAAAGCAAGGTACGTGCTCATTTTTGTTGACGATTTCTCACGCTTCACATGGATTTTCTTTCTCGGGCAAAAATTAGAGGTCTTTCAACACCTCAAAGATTTCAAAGCCCTTGTTGAGACACAGTCAGGAAAGAAAATCAAAGTCCTCCGAACAGATAACAGGGAGAGTATGTCAACCATGAGATACAAAATCTTTGTCATGATTCAGTTGCAGCACATGGTTCTCTATACTCCGCAGCAAAACGGAGTTGCTGAGTAGAAAAATAGATCTCTAAAAGAGATGGCATCTTGCATGCTACATGCAAAGTCACTTCCACATAGATTATGGGATGAAGCACTTAATTGTGCAACCTACATCCAAAACAGATCTCCCCATAGATCTGTCAAGGATAAGACCTCCTACGAGGCTTGAAGCGGCCTCAGACCAGAAGTGACCCACTTTCGTATTTTTGGTTCATGTGCATGGGCCAGGATTCCCCCTGAGAAGAGGAAGGCACTTGATCCATAGAGCACAAAGTGTATCTTTGTTGGATACCCCGACGGTGTGAAGGGATACATACCCATTGATATTTCCTCAGACCGACTCATCATTGAGCGAAGTGTCCCATTCGAGGTAAGTGTCTCACATGTACCTCAACAACCACATGCAGACACTTTTGTTCTTCCACCTGTCAGAGATGATGAGCATGCACATGCCGACTCTTCTTCAGATGAGAGTTCTGATTCAGAGGATTCAGATGATCCAGATACAGAGTCAATACAGTCAGATGTAGGGTCAGTGCATGCAGATGCGGATGCAGAGCTAGAGGCCCAAGTGGGACAAGACTACTCTTCATGATGCATGAGATCTTGTTGGGAATCCAACTGATACTAGAAGCACTCGATCTGATTTCGAGGAGCCTCCTCTTACACTCACTGCCACTGAATCGATGCCACATAGGCATCTCTTCTTGGTTCAGTCTTTAGATCCACAATCCTATGGCGAGGCTGCTAGAAATCCCTTTTGGGAATCCACCATGCAGGAGGAGTACAACTCCCTCCTCAAGAACCAGACTTGGGATCTGGTTCCCCTTCCTTCAAGAAGGAAACTTGTCAGGTGCAGATGGGTCTACAAGACCAAGAGCGCAATAGATGGACAGGTTAGCAGATACAAAGCCAGACTAGTTGCCAAAGGCTTTCAGTAGGTGCATGGCATTGACTATGATGAGACCTTCGCTCTGGTAGCGAAGATGGATTCCATACGTTTGGCACTTGCCATAGCGGTAGCGAAGGGATGGGAAGTCCATTAGATGGACGTGAAGAATGCATTTCTTCATGTCGATCTCTCTGAGGAGATCTATATAGAGCAGTCCTAGGGATTTATGCAGGATTCATCTTTGGCCTGTTGACTAAAGAAGTCTCTTTATGGCCTCAAGCAGGCTCCGAGGGCATGGTATGCCAAGATGGACTCGTACCTGCTGTCACAGAACTTTGTACGTTGTAAGTTAGACTCGAATGTTTACATGCTCAGGACGACTGATTCACTTCTACTCCTAGTTCTGTATGTTGATGATTTGCTAATCATCAGTTGCTCGACTTCAGTGATTGCTATAGTCAAGAGGATTCTACATGACAAGTTCTTGATGATGGACACGGGTCCGCTACATTTCTTCCTTGGATTCGAGATTAGTGAGGATGCATCAGGCATCAAACTGTCTTAGGCCAAGTATGCACGAGATCTCCTTGAGAGATTTCACATGACAGACTGCAAGTCTGCCCCAACTCCTTTCCTATCAGGAGTCAGACTTGAGGATGGCGGGGACACTACACTGGTTGACAACACACTGTACAGACAGCTAGTGGGGAGCTTGTTGTATCTCACACACTCCAGACCAGACCTCTCCTATGTAGTTGGAGTAGTCTCCAGGTTCATGCAGGAGCCGCATGAGCTACACTGGAAGGCTGCAAAGCGTATCCTTCGATACGTACAGGGCACGATCACCTTTGGGATTCATTATGCAACAAACTCTACATTGGACCTCATCGGGTTCATTGATTCTAACTGGGCTGGCGATAACATTGATCGCAAGTCCACATTTGGTTACTCACTTAGTCTTGGTTCCGGGCCTATCTGTTGGTTGAGTAAGAAGCAAGCTACTATTGCTCTATCTTCAGCCGAGGTAGAGTACAGAGGGGTAGTTAACATAACCATTCATGCTATGTGGCTACATCATTTTCTCACTAAGTTGGGCATTTAGTTTCATTGGTCGATCGTCATCTGGTGTGACAACCATAGCACTTTGAAGTTCTGCAGAGATCCAGTTCAGAGGCAGCGGACGAAGCACATTGAGATCCACATGCACTACATCCGGGACTTAGTACACGAGGGGATCATTGACCTGCAGTTCTGTCCTTTAGCAGAACAGACTGCAGACATCTTCACCAAGACTTTCGCTGAGCAGAAGTTTCATTCTCTCCGCAGTTGTCTTGGAGTGAAGGACACAGTTTCCTAGCAACTGTCAGTTCTTTTTTTTACATACATTGTACTTTGAGGGGGGGTTTTACCCATGAGGTTTTCCCTTTTTCCTCGTTTATTTAAGTGTATCTTTTGTATTTGGGTACCTAACATGGCCTCGTTGTCGGGATCCATTCTTTTTTTCCACCATAATGATGTTTAGGGGCGATGTTGGAGATACTTCACACACACCTAGGATTTCGTTTTCCTAAGGTTTTCCCTATGTTTATTAGTCTTTATTCAGTCTCCTATAGTTTAGGGAGAATATTTCTCTAGGAGAATATTCTCTTCAGTTCACACTTCAGTTTGATCAGTTGAGTGGAGTCTAGATGCTACATTAAGATTATCACCATGCAACATTGAGATCATCACCAGCTATTGTGCATTGGCCTTAGGATCATCACCAAACTAGCACATTACTCATGATTCCTTGATCTCCTCCTCACTTCACTCCTTTTTAGTCAGTTAACTGAAGATTGAGAGACTAGTTAACTCAAACTAGGTAACAGTTCACTCCCATAACTGCCTGAGAGACTAGACTAGGTGGCAGTTTACTCCCGTAATTGCTGGTGTGTGTCCAGATCACTCTAGACCACCACTATGGTGCATTGGCTTCTCCTCCAATGCGCATTAGTTGAGTTATACAGAGTATGTCATGTGTAAATTATCATTCATTCATTTGGTTAATGAGAATTCTTCCATTCTTTCTCTCTTGCTTCTCTTTTCTCATATTTTCTCTGCAAATTGTGTATGTCATTTGATAGCTAGATCTATTTTGTGCAGGTTCAACACATTTACACAAATCAACTTTATATTCCTTCGATCAAAGCTTACAAGGTGACCTCTACAACCTACTTTGAACCAACAGGTGTTTGGTCCATAAAATCACCTCAAATAGCAGTGTATGACCCATGAAAAGAGGGTATAGCTACGACAGTACAACCTTCCCTATTTATGCCTTTCCTGGACAACAAATCGCTCTTTCTCCCTCTCAATCATTGAAGCACACTTCGACAATACATTGTATGGCTAGATCTAAAGATGTATGGTCTGTGCATGAAGAAAAGACAGCTATAGCGATGGTACAGATTGTATGACTTGTTGTACTTGCTAGTCTCTTTAATAGTACTCTTCTTCTCTATTGGATGCACTCGTCCTTCCTCCAACTCTCTTGCTCTCTTCTCATGTATGTGAGATCTCTCCTATCTTGTCCTATTTATGCTTTGAGAGAGGATAACTAATCTCTTCAATTCTAGCAACTAATCTTCTCAATTCTAGTTGGAACCTATTTCAATCATGAGATGTACAACTAAGATTAAATCCTAATCTAAGTTACTAATGTTCTAGAATTTCAAGAACATTTCATTAAGACTAGTTGATTTCAAAACATTGGACTCACTTTTATTTCTTATTTTTCATGTGAAATTACGAGATAGAATTAGTGATCACCTTTCGAAGGTGGTCATCAAAGAAATGCCTCGAACCACTTCTTGCATGTTCACATTCAACCTATGCAAGACGTTTCTGCTTGAGCTACATTTCTCAACACTCTCTCTTAGCAATGAAGGAATTTTGCACCAATCCAAGTCTGTTTTTGAATGCTCCAAACTTCCCTTTTGTTATGGGCTTGGTCAAAATATCAACTGCCTGCTGATCTATAGATTAGATAAGATAAGATAATTTTATTAATGTTCGACTAATGACCAAAAGTAGGTCGAAGGGACTGTTATGTACAATGATGTCAATACAATGCAAGAGTACCAGAAGGTCTCCAATAAAAGTTGAGATGCAGAAAAAAATAAACTATAATAAGGTAGAGTATTAGAGAGTGAGATCTACTTCGAGGCGTGCAGACCCCTCAACCCCGAGCTCATAGACCTACTCTAATGATGAGATGTACTATAGGAGAAGATTTATGGACAAGAGGATTCGAAAGAAAGGAAATAGGTATGTCATGGAATGGACCCATCTCTCCTACCATCTGAGGTTGAATGAAGAAAGTTGAGTATAGTCGAGTGTCCTGAGGGGGAACTGGTGGGGTGCTTGGATCATTCGTTGTGCTCCCGACTAGTAGAGGTAGTGCATGACGAGGTCTGGGGGATCTCATCCGTTTCCTGGGAAGGGATCTGTTCTAGTTATGTCTTCGAAATCTCGTGGAACGAGGGAAGGTACCACGGGTTTGCACTGATCTGGAGTCTGGGGCTGCGCTGGTTTCGATCTGTATCTTAGTGCCCTTTCTTGAGGGTAGCACCATGAAGGAGGAGGTGATCCATCGAATAGGATTTGGTCTCGTAGGGGACTGAAGAGTATGGGCTCGTAGCCTGAGGGCCTTCTGTATATATAAAACTAAGCATTGCTAATTTGGATACCTGAAGAAGCCGGTGCGGGTCAGAGTCCTCTTGAATAAGCAATGAAACCGCCCCCTGAATCTTGTCTTGTATGAAGTGATATTTGATCTCTACGTGCTTGGATTTGTCATGAAGCACATGATTTTTAGAGAGTTTGATATAACTCATATTATCACAGTAAATGACTATGGGGTCCAACTCCTGATGAAACAATCCTACAAGTAACTTGTGAAGCCAGATGGCCTCACAACTAGTAGTATTGCCCACCATTTATTCTGCATTTGCTAAGCTAAGTGCCACAAAAGTTTGCTTTCTACTGAACCAAGCTATCATTGTTGATCCCAAGCTAAATCAACATGTTGAGGTGCTCTTCCTGTTTGTTGTATTGCTTGCCCAATCTGAGTCATGAAGCACATGATTTTTAGAGAGTTTGATATAACTCATTATCATAGCAAATGACTATGGGGTCTAAATCTTGATGAAACAATCCTACAAGTAACTTGCCAAGCCAGATGGCCTCACAATTAGTAGTATTGCCTGCCATTTATTCTTCCTTTGATAAGCTAAGTGCCACAAAAGCTTGCTTTCTGCTGAACTAGGCTATCATCGTTGATCCAAAGCTAACTCAACATGTTGAGGTGCTCTTCTTGTTTGTCGTATTGCTTGCCCAATCTAAGTCTGAATACCTCTACAACTTCACTTCACCATCTCTAAAATATCTTAGACCATCCTCCACTGTGCCCCTCAAATATCTAAGCACATGTTTAGCTACTATTCAATGCTCCTTCCTTGGCTCCACCATGAATTAACGCAAGGTGTTCACTGCAAAACATATATCGGGTCTAATGTTGACCAAACACATCAAGGAACCTATCAGTTGCATGTACAACGTGGGATCCACCAACTATGAATTCGAAGCTCTCACCCTCTTCGGATTAGTGTGGGTGTGGCCATAGGTTTGCATTCCTCCACCCAAAACCTCTTTAGGATCTCAAGTGCATACTTACCCTACCTAAGGAAAATCTCCTTTGGTCTCTGCTAAACCTCCAAACCAAAGGAGTAATCCATCATGCAGATGTACTTCATGTCGACTTTAGTTGCCATGTTTGCTTTGCACCCTGCAATGAGCTTCTATGTATTTGTAAGAAACAAGTCATCTACATACAACACCAAAATGAGCAAATCAGTCCCAACAAATATATACTATAAGTTAGGATCTGCTTCGATTTTGGTGAAGCCCATACTTTGTAGGTATCCATCTATCCTAGAATACCATGCTCTTGGTGCCTACTTGCGTCCATACAAGGCTTTCTTAAGCTTGCAAACATGGGACAATTTCCCCTTTATCTCAAAGCCTTAAGGCTGCTCTATGTACACTTCTTCCTCATTGATCTCATTAGGGAAAGTTGTCTTAACATCCATCAGATGTATGCTCCATCCCATAAATGAAACTAAGGGCATAACTGTTCAAATGGAAGTGTACTTGGCGTTTGGAGCAAATGTTTCCTCATAGTTCACTCCCTCTTTTTGGGAGAACCTTCTCGCCATGAACCTGGCTTTGAACTTCTCAATGTTGCCATATGCTATGTGCTTGATCTTGTAGAGCCACTTGGAATTCACTACTAACTCCCCCTTCGCTCTTCGCACTATGTCCCAAACATCATTCTTCATGATGGAGGTGTTCTCCACCATGCTGTCCCGCCAAACTTGTTGGTCTACTGACTCCTAGAAGTTGGAATGCTCAAAATCTATGATGTTGCTCATCAATGCCATGTAGTATGAAAACTTCTTCAGAGGTCTTCTCTCTCTAAATGTGCTCCTAGGAGCCTCAACTTACTCTTGAGCATCTCTCAATGTTTGAGTGAACCATCAAGGTCTCCTGACAGAAGTGGAAGGGGCTATTGTCTCCTCTTCACCTGAGGGCTATTGTACTACTTAAGAAGTCACTAGTGACCTTAGCATAACCTTTAGAGCTTCCAACTCCTCATCCTCTGTCACTAGAATGGGCTCACAAGACTTCTTGGAAGCAAAGTCTTCCTCAAAATTTACATCCCTTCTTGCTATCGTCTTCCTCTGCTTTGGAATATAGATCCTGTAGGCCTTGAAGTCTTACTGCAACCTACAAATAAACCTTTCCCGCTAGAATATTCCAATTTAGTCCTCTTTTCTACCAGTACATGGATATATCCTGTACAAACAAAGATGCGAAAATGTCTCACCTCTGGCTTCGCACTAGTGAATGCCTCCTTTGGTGTCTTGTCCTCCAAGATCTTGTGAGGACACTGGTTCTAGATGTAGATTGGTGTGTTGCATGCCTCTACCCAAAGAAACATCAACAAGTCTCAGTGATGAATCATGGCCTTAGCAACCCCTGTGATGGATCGATTCCTTTGCTTTGCAAGCCCATTTTGCTATGGGTTGTATGGAACAGTTAGCTCCATCTTGATTTGTGCCTCCTTGCAGAAACCCTCAAACTCTTTGGAGGTATACTCTCCCCCGTTGTCCAATCTCAAGACTCTAATTTTCGTCCTTGTCTGGCTTTTGACTAGAGCTTTAAACTCTCGAAACTTGCTAAAGACCTCATCCTTGGTCTTTAGGAAGTAGATCCAAGTTTTACGAGAGAAGTCATCAATGAAGGAAACATAGTATATGTTTCTTGTAATCGATCCCACTGACATTGGCCCACCAACATCTAAATGCACTAGGCCTAGAATCTCCTTAGACCTATGCCCACTTGCTTGGGAAAGCATCCTTGGTATGCTTGCCAAGTGTGCTCCCTTTGCATACTGCATGTTGCTCAATATTGAACTCTGGAAGACCTGTAACTATCTACCTAAGATAGGAAACACTTTGTGTTGCAAGTGCCCCATCATCTTGTGCCACAACTTGCACAAGTTGTCGTTGTTATGAAGTAGGGCTTGAATAGGTTCACCTTGGAACTTGTAAAGATTACTTTCTTTGACCCCTATTGCTTGAACTATATTTGGGCTATATTCCTTTGGTTTGATGAGGACCTGTTGGTATTTGAACTCAACTGCAAAGTCCTTATCCTCCATGATTGAAATTGAAAGCAAATTCTTTTTGACACCTGGAACAAATAAGTGATCAAAATCTAATGGACTACTTGACTCAAGTTGGGAGGGAATGGTACCAACTCCTGCTACTCGGGATTTGGCATCATCACTAAGCTCAACCTGTACTCTTGAGTCCTGCTTCATTAGACTAGAAAATAATTGTCGAGTTGATGTCATATGACAAGATGCTCTATTGTCCACATACCACACATTTCTCAGAACCATTTGTAGAAAGGTAAGATACCATCGAGAAATCCTTCTGGAACTTGGCAATAATTTCATTCATTTGAGTTTTTGTAGAAGTTTCTACCTGCGTCTGTTATTGCTTCCTTTTACCCTTCGTCTTATCTAGACACTATGATGCATAATGATCGTGCTTATGATAAATGAAGCACTTGATTTTACTCAAGTCCTTCTTTCTTGAATGTGAGGTTGACTCTTCACTCTTTTGCCTACTCTTGCTGGGTAATTTACCTCTGTCTTTATTTGTTCTAACCAAATAGAGCTAGACTCTCGTCACCACCCTTCTTGCTAGCCTTCGTCTCTCTTTGAGTCTCCTCCTGGATGTAGTCATCCCACAACCTTTCAAAGTTAGGAAGGTTCTCATGAGCACAAATACCTTTGACAGATGGTTCGAATCCGGGAATCCATTTAGTGCCATGTCACCAGCTCTACATCTAGAATGTTCTCCCCAACTGCTGCAAGTTGATCACGAATCTGCGTGGCCTTTGTAAGCTAATTGGTGATTGGGTCTTTTCTGGTCATCTCTATGGATCTAAGTTTGTTTCGCAATATCATCTTTTTGTTCATGTTCTCACTCTACTAGAGGCTTACTAGGGCATCAAACATTTTCTCTACCATCTTCTTCTCGAATATATAAGGGATCAAATGATCCTTTATTGCATCTATCATCATCTGCTTGGTGTTCACTTACTAAATGTGAGATGCCAACTGCTGCAGATTTGTAGGTGAAGGAACATCCTTGACAATAACCCCTGGATCATTATCTTCTAATAAGAGTGCAATCCTCTCTTTCCATGACAGGAAATTTGAGGCGTCATCTAGTCTATCCTTGAATTCGAGGCTAGTTGAGGCCATCTCTGAGATCTAATGCAAAATCTGAGATTTGAAAATTATTCCTTATAAAGAAATATTGAAACCCTCTAACTGATGGTCCTTTCTGGCAGTTGATTTACTGTTGTAAATCCTTGAAAATTTCAATCAAAGAAATAGCTTTGAGACCATGTATTTTTCAAGCACAGGTGACTGTTGTCCTAATGTTCTGATGCTAAATAACTTGAACATAATTTATTAAAAAAAATATATAATTTTTTGAACATTGCATCAATCACACAAATAGTTGAGAAATGAACAACAAAAGAAATAAAACACAATCAAAGGGATTTCTCCTTCAAATCAACATTTCATTCCTTTGATCAAAGCTTATAAGGTGACGTCTGCAACATGCCTTGAACCAACAACTGTGTGGTCAATAAAATCACCTCAAACAACAGTGTATGACTTGTGAAAAGAGGGTACAACTACGACAGTACAACTTGCTCTATTTCTTCCTTTCCTGGATAAAAAATCACTTTCTCCCTCTCAATCACTGAAGCACACTCCAACAATACATTGTACAGCCGGATCTGAAGATGGATGGCTTGTGCATAAAGAAAAAACATCTACAACGATAGTATAGACTGTACGATTTGCTGGTCTCTTTAGTAGATCTTCTCTTCTTCTCTTTCGGATGTACTCTTCCTTCCTCTAGCTCTCTTGCTCTCTTCTCATGTGTGTAAGTGCCACATACTCCTATTGAAGAGCATTGAACTAGAGACAAGCCAAAACATGTTTCTGGCATGTCTCCTTGATAATAGGGATGCTGATTTTTTTTTGTATTTTTTCACCATTTTTCGAGTAAAATTGACTTTTATTAGAGAATAAGTCAATAATTTCTCTCAAAAAGGTGGTATAAGAGTATAAGGGGTATTCTGAGTTAGAAAACCACTACTTCCAAGGCATGTAATACCTCCTAGTACCACTTTTTTATTATTACATCAAAATACAAAGTAAAAATCCATTTTTGCTGGAAGTTTTACGACTTATTAAAATAATTAAAAAATCCTAGAGGGACCTAGTGCATGTCCATAAAACTCAAACATAATGACTAGCATGGTAATATACATTAGACACTAGACTTAGACAACACACTCCAACTTTGGAGGTTGTGAGTGAAAAAACTTAGAAATTATAACTCGCTGACAAGCAAACTATAATTAACAAGTGAAAAAAAAACACTCTAGAGTATGCACTAATGATCAAGTCTTAGGGGGCTAAGCCTTTTACATAAGAAAGACCTCATGCTAGCTCATTTTATTACAATTCCCTCCATGGGGGTATGGATCATGCATAAAGAAGTAGAAGAAAAATTGAAGGGGTCATAGGACCCGACTTGACTTCTGAACTCTGATTTTGAACAAATGACTTGTTCAACCTTTGCGGATCATCGTCGGTCTTGCCTGGTGCAACTAGGGAGGCAACACTATGCAAGAAGTTCTTGCTCAAGCTACATTTCTCAACAACTAATTGGAGGGGGACTATAGTTATATTTGAGCATTAACCTTTGTGCACAAATGTTGAGGTTGATTTAACTATTCAATGGTTATATTAATTAATTTATCCATAGGTTAATATCTTGGCCACCCTACTTCATTGGCTTCCTTTTCACACTTGAAGGGGGAAGGTGGCACATTACATGCATTTACATGGTCATCTTACTATATTTGGGCATATCCTTGGAGGGTGAACTCGTGGAGCCACTTCTTGCTATTATTTATTTTTATTTCATGTAGTTTTGGCATGGTTAAAACCCTATTTCGTCCTTATCTCCTTGGATTTGTTTTTTCAGAGGTTGTCCACTTACAATTTTGGGGTTTGACTACTTCATCTTGCACATTCATCCATGGAGTTGGTTGCATTGGGATTTGCACATGTGGATTGGTTGCATGCATCTTGTGGACCACTTTCTATATTTGGAGGTTGGTTATGGAGCATTCTCCTAGGAGGAATATTTTATCATTATATCTCTCATGCACCTTAGAAGACGCACTTTGTGAGCCTTTCTAGGTGGACCCTTGAACACATCGTCCTAGATTGATGAGTATTTTATTACATTTTGCATGCATCCATTCTTGGAGGGCGAATTTTATGTAGACCCATTTAGTATTTGACTTGGTATCATTGCTTCTTTTTGGATGAGGGTAACCTCTCTTGAGGAGGCTAGCATCCGCATGTCTTGATATTGTCAACCATGCATCTAACTACTCCAATATTTTACTATTTGTTAACTTGTCATGGAGTTAGTTAGAAAGATAATATATTTTATTGTACGAGAGACGTAACTCACTCTATATAAAGAGGAGTTTCTCTCCATTTCATTTGTAATTGGAAATTGGAGAATTTGGTGTTAGAGAGTGAGGAAGTGAAGGAATGGAGGAAATTGTAGGAGTTTGGAGATGATGTTGAGCTTCTCTTGTGTATCAAACCTTTGAAGACTAATGAAGCATTGATGTATTGATCTATTTTGTTGTATGGTTATGTTATGATTTTCAATTGTTGTTTCTATGTTATCATGCTTATATGAAGACTTAATAATGAATTCAATAATCGTTTAGGAATAAGCAATGTCAAAAGGTTCTCCCTCTTGTTTATTTGCTGTTTTATTTGTGCACTTATTCTCCTTCTATCAATTAAGTTGTAGATTTGGAAGTACATTTCAGCCATAAAGCGGCTCATTCACATTTGTATTGATGAGTGGCACCCTTAGCCCTCCAAGACTGGATTCTATAGCTTATTTTCAACAAACACTTTGGAGTAAATTGTATTAAACCAATTCTTCATTAGGGGAAATTTGAGGTCTAAAATGGGCCTCCTAAGAAAATTAATAAAATAATAGTTAAAATAATAAAATAAGAGTTATGAATTTTCAATGGGAAAGAAAGAAAACTACTTTTTTTCATCGTATTTTCGACTTATCTCCTTATAGGTTTACTCAAATTTCAAGTGTAGGTACTCGTTGGATGTGGAATTAAATTCTGCATCCAATGAGTACCCACTATGCATAGTTTTGATATACCCAAAGTGAGATAAAGTGGAAATACATGAAAAAATGTGAAGAAACATGTTTTTTTCATGTATTTCCACTTTATCTCACTGATCAAAACTATGCATAGTGGGGACTTGTTGGATGCAAAATTTAATTCGACATGCAACGAGTGCCTACACTTGAAAATTGAGTCAACCTATAAGGAGATAAGTCGAAAATATGATTAAAAAAAGTAGTTTTCTTTCTCTCCCTCCAATAATATTTACCCTTATGGTTGATATCATCATCTTGAATGATATTGGTTCTTGTAAAGTTGATTTTGATAGTACATTTTCTTTTGTGGCCCATTTTGACCTCAAAATTCCCCTAATGTTTACCTTAAGTACGTACCCAAGGGATGAATGCATCAAGTAAGTTCTTTAATCCAAGAGGTTGAACGTGGTAAACTAACCATTGTCAACCTTATAGCCTACCTCAAAGTAGTTGATTGTAACACACTATTTCTTTCATTCATTCAATGTTTCATGACTCCATTAGCCCTTAGATTGATAGGCATTAGTATTACATCAACCCATTTCCTTGTTCCCCTTTCATTTCCTTTACACACCCCCTTTTCCATTTTTACTACCACATACCATTACTACAACCACTTTGTTTTATCAAGGCTTACTCCTCATTTTTCACCTTGAGCCCCCACTCCATAGCCTTGATAATCCTATCCTTAGGGAAGTACCCCTAGAGTTGGAGAAGAACCAACCAAAAGAGAGAGGAAGAGTTACTGAGATGGCAGTGGATAGCCTTTCTAAGTTGCACCACAAAACTATCACCTTGGTGATTGAGACTTTACAATTTTGTGGGTGCTAGATTTTGTTGTAATACATAGCCCATCAGCAATTGACTCACTAAGAGCAAACATGTCATAATGTGGGATTTGAAGCTGGGTGGAGAGGGTAACAACTTTTCTTCACAACTACTCGAGCTACACCTAATTGACAACATCTGTGAAAATATTAAGTGGGTGATGAACCTTTTTCACTTGTCAATAAAATCTCTTCCACTTGCTTGTAGATTTTACATGAATGAATGCCCTATAGTCTTTTGTAACACTGTCAGTGTTTTTTACCATGGATTTATGGTGGTCATACACCTCCAAAGCAACTTATTAGAGGTTAAGTCAGAGGGGTTAAATTCAGTCACATAAGTGAAGAAAATATGTAATAGACGAAAAGATCAATATGCTGTATTCACCGAGTTACAAACCCATGAGAAGCAAGTCTTGTCAAACCCAAACAAGTTCTATTTTATTATAAAAGCCAAGTTCTATCTTGGCTTTAATAATAATAAAGATGCTTGCACTTCCTTGATTTTCTCATATGCTTGTGTCCAAATTCCAACTCTTTTGTAATTGCAGCAAGTGGTATCAAGTGATAATTAATAACAACTTCATGAAAGAAATGTCTCTTGCATGTCAGCGGTTTAGGTCAGTTTTCAACTCTCTGATAATTTTTGAGTATATATAAGTAACAAATCAATGGTGAAGACATGTCTCAATGTGCAGCACATTGATTCGTCTGAGGATACTTTGATCTCTAAAAAGCTCATATTTTATCTTGAAATCAGCTACGCCTACCTCTTGAGGTGTTTAGACCAATCTTATTTTGCCTCTGATTGTTTGTAATTCTGCTTGCATTATATTGATCAACCACAATGGCTAGAGGGGCAAATCCAGTCCAACACTTTGAAAGCACTTGATATCATTATCAATTATTTGGGCTTGAAGTGATTGACTATTGGGTAATTCTAAATCAATCTTCTACTTTATTCATAATCTAGTTGTTAGCTATCATTACTAAACGATTGTCATTACTATGAGATAGTTATGGTCATTTTATAATGATGTTACTCAAGGACTCATCCTTGGAGTTTCAAATGTCACTTGCGTTTTCCAGTATCCAAGGATGGGGAGAGGAAGGACAGACATACACATCCATCCTAGAATTGCATGGACATTTGCATGCACTGGTACATTCAAATGTTCTCTACAACCGCTATAAATTTTACCCACTTTCTAAAATGAATCCTAACCTAGTAACTATCCTACTTCCACCTTTAAATAATTCTAGAATTAATCCACCAACCAAAATTAAAAACTCATGAAACTGAAAGAAATTTACAATTAATTGCTGTTGTGAGGGATGTGCACATATTCAGCTATGATGACCATATGCTTGTAGCAATTTTCAGGTCTCACGAGAGGAAGGAGCTCCGGTACCTCCATATTGTTTGTGAGGATGGTGAGTGATGACTGGTTTTGGTGGAGGAGTTTGAGATAGAAGAGGGGACGGGGCAAATGAAAGGATGGTTTGTGGGTTGAATGAGAGTTTAGGTCCGTCCACCTTGAAAATGATGAGGTGCAGTTGGAACGTACGCATGAATTCCCCTAGTCTCTGGGAGAGAACTGAGACATTTAATAACATATTAATCACGAGATGGGATCAGTTTGGACTTATATAAGGTTCTCTCATATCATAGGTGGAAGGAAAGTATTAATAGTGGAAAGAAATCCCAATATAGGGATATGCTACTGTAATAGGAAGACTTGCATTTATTATGGATATCACATAGATAACAACTACAAGTCAATTGTCAGTTGTGAGGAAAAGTTGTAACCCTCACCACCCAGGTTCAAATCCCACTCTATCACATGTTTGTTCTTAGCGAGCCGATTGTTGATTAGCTATATATGATATATTCATGAGTTGTTGACCTGGCCTTGTGCCCTTAAGAATCTACGGTTTACCATAGGTACCATCCTTGGAATGAGGGGAAGTGCCTGGAGGTTTCCCCTAAGATATGTTATGTGAAAAAAAACCCAACTACAAGTCAAAGAGGGCCCACAAGGCATGACATTGAAACTGCCAACAACGTTAGCACCAGAGTGAGGGAGGTTGTTATCACATCAACTAGGGACTTGCATCCAGGGACTCTTCATATAGTAGGCAATTGCATTGAACCGAAAATGGTAGGTGGAAAGGCTTGGGAGAGAGCCCGTGTGCCTCTGATTGATAAGTGATAGGTGAATGGGCTCCAATATGATGTCATGAAGATAGTCATGATTGTAGAGGGCAGTGTACTTCAAGCACAGACCATGTGAACCCAGTTGCTGATGAACTTGTTCTTGTTATTAAGTTACAAGTCTGTGATAGTATCTACATCATAATTTGTATCATTTTTCCCTTTTTAGTTTAATGAGAAACTGCGATTCACTACTTAAACAATTTTGTAACCTAATGTTTGAATTTTCATTTGATTATTATTTATATGTATTTGCCATTTCTTAGTTCTAGTATGTTAGATCTCAATATATGTCTTTAATTGTGTTTTATTTGTTGTCCCTTATACTGTCCCCTATAGTCTTATTTCCCAGCCAGACGGGTAGCTCATCCACACATCTGCTGTTCGCCCTCCCTGAACCTTGGTGTAGCCTTATTTGTATTGAGGTTTCTTTTTTGACTAATATTATTATCAACAACAACGGTGAAAATTATATATAAAAATTGAACATTAGCTTTGTGAGTGTTTTTTTATGTTTATTGGTTATATTGTTTCTGATCGCTTGTCAGCTGGGAGAGATCACATTACAGTTCAACAGAACTTCCATGTGATTTGAATCATAGGATCTGGTTATTTCTGATTTCTTCCACTTCATAAAATTTTGATTATTTTTAACTAAAGCTGGATTCATTGCATATCGAGAATTGATCTGTACATGCTGGGCTGAAATATTTTGTCATCAAAAAGTTTGAAATAGTTTTAACTCTGGTGCATGTGGCTTTTGTATTTACATCAAATTGTGAGAATCTTACAAATATCTTTATCAGCATTATTAATGGTACTAGAAGTTCAATGCATTGATGTTCAGTGCAGACCATCAACATTCTTTTGAGTTTGGGAATGATCTATTTTCTGTCTGTACTTCTTTTTCAGATACGATAATGTTCCAGCAGAAATAAACCGTTTGAGGTGCAGAGTTAACTACCATGCCTTGAAGTTTCTACCTGAGATTGAAACAATGGCAGAAGTTTTGGCCTTAAGGATGAGGAACCGCACGGGGGTGACACATCCTTACATGTAACTTATTTTAGTTTCTATTTTGGTTATTTGTCTGCTGTAGATTCAAGCTCTTTTATTTGCCCTTTCTATTCTCAGCAATGTGTCTGGAAAGGGGCATTAGTCTATGCTTCTGAAAGAAATGAATGAACTATTTCCATTGTGCTCATGTACATCCTTATTTTTGTTAGATTTATTCATCGTTCCACATTATCAGGGTGCTTTGAACTAATGACACACTCCTCTGTATTGTGTGATTTACATAGTGTTTCTATATATAGGTATAGAGGCCTCGCTTGTTAAATGTCAGGTGATCTCCTTAGTCATGTTATGGTTAATATTGATCTGGGTGGAACAGGGCACTACATCTGCGTTTTGAGAAGGGCATGGTTGGTTTGTCATTCTGTGATTTTGCTGGAACAAGGGCTGAAAAGGCAATGATGGCTGCTTACAGGCAAAAAGAGTGGCCTCGCCGTTATAAGGTGGTGACTTTGCACTTTCTGTAAGATGGTTCAAGCTTTGCCTGTTCTCACATAAAGATGGTTTAATGCTAAGAATGGAAGTTGTTTTCATTTCATGCCCTATTGTGTAATTATAATTCCAGAATCCAACCTTTTCAATGCAGATTATGATTTATCCTTTTGTTGTGTGAAAGCAAAGCGCCAAATTTAAGATGATAATGAAAACGTTTTTAACTATTTGTAGATACACTACAAACATAAAAGGATAATAATAAGTTTTACTGTTGAAGGATATGTATTTTGTCGTTTCATTATTTGAAACTTCAGCTTCCTTGTCTGTAGGCATCTCCATCGATTTTGATATTGTAAAACATTTTATTGTGGTTAAAACCAGTTGAGTATTAAGATATCAACCTGTCTCCTTATTCACATGGGTTAATTTCTTGAGTTATAACTTAGATGATATTTGGTGCAGAATGGTTCCCACCTATGGCAACTAGCATTGCAGAAACGTAAAGAGGGTCGCTGTCCACTTGAACCAGGAGAAGTTGCAGTTATCTTGAAGGCAATGGGATATCCTAAGGAGACACAGATTTATGTTGCATCAGGGCAAGTTTATGGTGGTCAGAATCGCATGGCCCCTCTAAGAAATATGTTCCCGAATTTGGTATGTCTGGAAATTAACTTCAGTGTACTTCGTTTTACAATTTGCACTGATGCAGTTGCTATTTGTCCCATCATCCATCTGAATTAGTGTTGGAATTTTTTTTTGTGTTGAACTCTCATCAACTTCAATTGAAATGTTTAAGGAGGGTATCTAGACACACTTGATTCTGAATTCATGGTGCTGTTTTTTGTTGTTTCAGGTTACCAAGGAAGAGTTAACAACAAAGGAGGAACTCAATCCCTTTAGGAAACATGTTACAAGCCTTGCTGCCCTTGATTTCCTTGTCTGCTTGAAGTCCGATGTTTTTGTAATGACGCATGGTGGAAACTTTGCCAAATTGATAATTGGAGCTCGTAGGTATATGGGACACCGTTTGAAATCTATCAAACCTAATAAAGGTGTTATGTCAAGAGATTTAGGGGATCCTTTCTTAAGTTGGCCAACATTTGTGAATGATGTTATAGTTACACACGAAACACGAACTGGGTTGCCAGAGTCAACTTTTCCTAATTATGATATTTGGGAAAATCCTCTAAGTCACTGTATGTGTAGAGCATGAAACCTTGGACTTTTCCTACAGATGTCATATTTCATTGTGCAAGTGGTTCTCTTATTTTCTCGAATATTAGGCATTTCCGAGGCTTAAGTTAGATTTCTTTCTGTTGGGACGCTGGTGGCTGAGTTTATTACATTTTGGTAGCAAGTGCCAGCTGGTGCATAATGCCTTATGTTTTTGCTTTACCTGAATGAATCCAAATGGATTGTGCCCCTTAATCAATTGAATAACTTAACTGTAAGCAGCTGTGGTCTACTTATCCATGTGGACACTAGGAGTGAGTACCTTGCTTCGTAAGTGATCGAAGTTAGTACCCTTCTCTGAAGGAATGTCTTATTACATGAGTACCATGGCTGTGTTATTCATCACCTGAATAGGGAAAAGGAAACCATAAAAGAACTGACCTTTCTTGGTGATATGAAGCCACACACGATTTATTGTCGCAGTTGGTAACTGTATATTGTGAACACGAGGACCTCATGAGGTTTGATCTTGGGCAGGGAGGCTCGGAGAGACCTAATCAATTTTACTCTGTAATTTCTTGTGTAAGTTGTATCCGCTGTATACTATATTAGGATTGCTTTGTCATGGTGAGATAATACCCATTGCATTTGGTCATATTCTTTTATGGGAGTCATCATCAATCCAATATATAATTTGTGCATTTCTCCATTTTGGTGGCCAAACAAATATATGGAACACGACGTGCAATAAAGTTGAAGTTTGCTTTGAAAGTTGGTAGATTTAATTTGGCACGCGGTATTTTTCAATATAGACTTTCTGAGGAATGTTACAAAATGTAAGAACATAGTAAAACCTCATAAGCCCTCTTTAAGGACATAATGGATTCTTGTGATCATTCCTGTTAATGGTTCGCAAATCGTAGGCGTTTTCTTCTTTTAAAGCAGCTAACAACCGTGCTTGACCTTGCCAGACACCTCGGTGTGATCGTTTGACGTTGAGACCGTCGATCATAATTTTCAAATTTTTAATTTTCCTAAGTTTAACTCAGGGAAATTGAACCTCGTTTATTTATTAATAAACATTTTGTGATTCATTGTTAATTTAATTTTTTATTCTTTTAGTGTACTGCATTTTCTATAAAAATATGTACTTTAATATATATGCATTATAATATAAAAATATATTTTAATATTGTTGTATTCAATAGTTGGTCCGCTTCCCTCTTAGGATTTTTATCCGTTCTTCCGCTTTTTGCACCAGGTGTATCAACTATAAGTTAAATAAA
Source organism: Picea engelmannii (assembly GCA_009831015.1). NCBI lineage: Eukaryota > Viridiplantae > Streptophyta > Pinopsida > Pinales > Pinaceae > Picea > Picea engelmannii. The sequence continues at coordinate 259,806 of ML780256.1, forward strand.
TTTAGCTTTTGTTAGCATTGATCTTCCATTGAAAAGTCTTTGCCAATCACCGTTTGTATCAGCATTAACTAAAAGGAAGATTATACGCTCATTGTACCGGCATTGATATTCAATACTCTTGCTTTTTTCGAGATGTATTTATTTATTTATAGATTGATAACAATTTTTTTCAATTGTTCAAGGATATCAATATTCTTGCTTTGTTCAAGGAAAAAACTTTTTAAGTTCATTAAAATATAAGAAATTACATTTCGTTGATGCATTACTAGACTTCTGAGAATATCTTAAGAGAGACATATCTTTCATGTCAGATTACACGGGGCATAATCTAGATTAGGTATTTCATAAAAAAAAATTGTACCTTGTTTCTAGAATTTATTTTTTATTAACAAAGTGATCTGTTATCGCATAAATTGTAGGTTGGGTAAAGCTCGACCCATTTCACAAGAGTGAGATAACTATGAGAATACCTACCTACTTCACCTTGGATATTTCCCTCGCTTTAGAGATGATGGGATCACCTCAAGGGGGAATCTTGGTGACCCTAGGGGGATTGAGATGGTAAGTGAAACACCTATAGGTCAATATTGAAGTGGAATGATGACTTGGAAATGAATCTTGAATGAGGGCAAGTGGTTGTCAAATATTATATATCTACAAAACAATGTTATCCCTGCCCGGAACAAGACAAATGATCATAAAACCAAGCTTTTATCAAAGAGGATCAAGCAAGAAACTTTACTGTCCCAAAATTGCAGCAATATATCAGATCTATAACAACAAAGAATAATAGCAATGACTGTAAAATATTTTGTCAAAAGGCAAGTAAAATATATTAGAAACCAAGCTATCAATAACTAGTTTAACTTCCACTAAAAAGAGCAAGACTTTAATGACATTTAGGGTTGTTTATTAGATGTTATCAGCAAGTTATTACGACAACCAAGTGGTTGTATCAAACAAATGCTACAACAACAAAATCCATCCACAAAAAATAACAAGTAAACCGTCAAAAAGATAGCCAATGAGCAGTAGAACAATAATCTTGGTTCACAAGTAAATTTCAGCGGTGGAAAAAGTGAGCAATAGATAAAAGAAAATGAGTTTTGTTGCAGCCCGAATGGCTGAAGCATTAATTTGTTAACAACAATGAGAACTACAAGGCTAAAGAAAACAACCTTAGGGCACAAGCAAGCTTATAACACTAAGGAAATATTCCAACTTGATCAAATACAATATCTCTCAAATTCACGTATACCAATGCAATTTCAGATTAGTGTTTTGTCTATTGGGTATAGAGTCTCTTGTGTATGGTTAGATCTACTACTTCTCTAGGGGTGTAAGCCCTTTTACTCCCTGGAGTAAGTAAATATAACAAGGTAAATCTAGGAGGGTGTAAGCCCTTATACTCCTCCTAGCAACCTTTGTAAAGTAGCTTTATGCAAGACAATTATGATTTGCTCAAGAGGGGTGGAAATTTCAGCCAAGAGGCTTGTAATCCTCAAGTGAGTTGTGATAAAATGAAATGAAATGACCTTTATTTATACAAGGTCACCTAAAACAAGTGTCCACTTTAGTTAGGGTAAAACACAATTTAGTGATAAGTGAATAGCAATTTTGAATAGCCAATACTCCCCACGTAGCTATAATAGGAATTGTCTTAACCGTTTTTAAAGAAGGAATCCTACATTACCTTTTGAGACATTTTTCTATATAGTTTCCCCTCCAACCATCCTTGTACCCCACCGCAATGTCTAGCTCTTTCCATACCTATGAAGTACAAGAACAAAAAATAAGCATATGGGATATTGTTTAATCACTTGCCTTGCACAATAGACATCTACCAGGTCCTTGTTTATTCCTATTATGCAAATTTTCCCAGGTAAGCACCTTTTCTTTTAGGCTAGCCACATGAAAATACGACTTTTGAGTGGACATTTTAACTTCCAAACCTTTTTCCACCACCAGATTGGCTCTTCTACAACAACTCCTTCACCCAAGACTTTATAACCTAGCTTTGGCGTATAAAAACCTCTCAAGGGATTTTTAGACCATAATAATTCATCATCACCCTCTCTTATCCTAGCATGACTACGTTTGAGATTCGTTGCATATCTCTCCCATATAACATACGTTTCACCTTTGAGCCCTTGCCGAGTTGTGGTCTTCCATCCCTACATCCAAATGGAAGTCATATTAGGGTCAACTACTTGTCTTAAAGTATAGAGGCTCTTATCTCTTAGAGTTTTTACAAGATGTGTTGGCAATCTAAAGTTTTTCTTGAACCCAACCCAAAGAGCTTCACCCAACTGTATCCTTCTCTCATTTGCCTACCTTCCAAACATGCCAACTTTCTATAAGAGGGAAGGCCTTAATAGTAGCCTTCTAAATAATTGAGACATTATTAAGAGACCTTGAAGGAGATCTTATCCAATCCTCCATAGATGCATGTGAGATATATTTCTACTTAATTACTTGACACCATAAACCTTCTCCCTTTATCAACCTCCCAAAATTTTTTTTGCAGACAAAGCTAAAGCAAAATCAAATATGTTTTCGAGGCCCCAACCTCCCATCTCCTTTGGAATTGCAAGTCTCTGCCATTTCACCAAGGGGAATCCTCTTTTATCCTTATTCGTTGACCATATTAATTTGTAACTTAGCCTTGTTATTTTATCTAGTACCCCTTCAGGTATAAAGGCCATCGACATACGATATATAGGTATAGGCTTCCACAAATGATTTCATGAAAATAAGTCTTCCTCCATTAGTCAACCACCTATCACACAAGAGTAAGTCTTTTGTCAACCTTTGCTACTAGCCACTCCCAATTTTGTTTACCATAATCATTTGGTTTTAATATGAAACCATAGATACTTCAAGCTTGCATGCATATCAATCTATTGAAAAGGAAAAAGTCCTATACTGAATTTGACGTCATATTCATTGGTCCCTAAAAATGATACAATTGATTTCTTTATAATTATCAACATCCATGTGGCGGTACAATATAAATAAGAATCTCTTTGAATTAAAGAGGCTTTCTCCTTGAGCCATGACAAAACAAGAGAATGTCATCCATGAACAACAAACGGGTTATAACCATTAAACTTCCAATCCTAACCCCCTTCACAACCCTTGTTGTTTTAGCTTCAATCAATGCTCCATTGAAACCCTCTACAACTATAAGGAATAGAAGAGGGGAAGAGGGCATCCCTATCCCAAGCCTCTTCCTGGTCTAAAGAAATTTGAAGTAGAGTTATTAATTAACATAGCCAAGGAAAGTGAACACAATTCATGACCCAATTTACAAATTTCAAGCAAAATCCTAAATGAATCAACATTAACCCCATGTTATAGGCTTTTGAAAGGTCAATTTTGACTACCAACATTGATAATATTTTGGGCTTTATGCAGTGTAAGCCTTCTTGGGCTACTCCAATGGCTTCATTAATTTGCCTTCCTATCAAAAAATGAATTGCTAATGTGAGATTAATTTTGATAGAATAGCTTTCACCCTCTGGGCAATTATTTTTGCCATTATCTTGTAGATGCAGTTACACAAGGATATATGATTGTATTCATCAAAAGAAGAGTGTTTTTTGGGGGGGTAAATTCTTTGGGAATGAGACCAATCAATGTTGAGTTAAAGGTTCTCCCAATACCCTCCCATTGACTCTTGTATCCTCAAGAACCCTCAAGAGATATTATATAACTTCATAACAACCTGAGAAGAATTCTACAGGCTATCCCATCAAGTCCATGAATCTTGTACATTTTAAAATTGTCAAGTAACTCTTCCAATTCCCCTTTTGTGATTTTCCCTGTGATCCTCTCATTTGCTTCTTCAAATTCAAAACTTGGGAAATAATGTCATTTGAACCATTTATTGATTGTAGCCCTATTTTTTGCTTTGAAAGTCTCTTGAAAGTGATCATTTTCCATTTAAAAATACAATTATTTTTGTGTAACATGTTTAATGGATGAAATTCATTTTATTGCAAAATCTTATTAAATTAATTCTTGTCGAATCCTTCAAATGTTTTCTATTCAAATTCTTAATAGAGATTTCAATCTGCTTTACATCTTAATAGAGATTTCAATCCACTTTACATTATCAATGTTAAGAATTTAGTTAAAACTTGTATTTGAATGTTTAATTGTTTATATATCTAAGTCTCATTGTATATTAAGTATAACAACACTTAACCCTCCCAACTCGCCTCGCTCGCCCGACTCCCCCACCGCTCGTCCTCCTCCTTCAACGCTTCCCTCGCCTAGTACTCGTCCTCTTCCTTCCGCGGCCCACCCTAGCACCTCGACACCTCAGGAGATTGTCAACAAATCAATCGTTGTGACCGCTCCAGGCAAGCACAATTTGTTGATGGCTCCCTTCATCAAGAGCGCAGGCCTCCCGGTCAAGGATCCAAGCTTGGATAGCTCAAGCTTCCCCAACGACAACGACAACGATTTTGGTGGTTGCCCCGTTGTTGAAGAAATTCCTCCGAATGGCCCTCCCATCGTGACCGGAAAGCACTCTTGATGCTCAGGCTTCTGTTCTTTTTTAGTCTTTTTATCTAGAACTTTCAAGTTTTTTTTTGGTCTTATGTTAGCAAGCAAACATACAAATAACTCTAAGCTTTTTTGTAAGCCTGGTTTCCCACCAAAGGGCACACATGATGATCAAGTCTCTTCCCCGCCTGGTTTTCCAATAAGGGCAAGCCTAAGTTTTGTCCATTCCCAGGGATAATCATTGTGACCTTTTGATTGTATCTCTACTGTATTTTTAATAGATTAGTTCCAAAATTTACAAAAAAAAGTATAACAACACTTAACATAAATTGGAATTATCACCATTAAGAATTGTATTTTGATACCTTAAATTTTTGTACATTTAATTATTGTTGTATATTAAATATAATAATGCTTAATATATATCAAAAATATCACCACTAAGAATTGCATTTTGTGTGCTTAATTGTTTATATATTTACCATTAAGAAATGCATTTTGATGGCTTAATTGTTTATATCTTACTTTATATTATGTTAATAACACTCAATAACATTAATTGATTGATTTATTTTTTAATGGGAACAAATAATTATATTAATTTAAAAAGGATTACTAGTGTATAGGGCAACCCATATTACAAAATTGTGGCTTTTTTGGATGATGTCCTTGTGTTTAAAATCATTTGGGAGTAAGTATTTGTTATAAAATAAGAATGTAATATCTCTATTGGTATAAATTTGAACAAACTAACCTAAAAGGAACACTACTCGACACCACATGGTAACATAAAATATGAGTTTAAGAAAAACTAAGAAACACTTTGGAAAGCAAGTGGGGGTTGTGGTAGCTTTTCTACATTGGAAAGCACTAACTTGGAAGTGTTGTCTTCCTCTTCTACGTAATCACTTTCAAGCATTGGAGTTGGGTATCTTGTGTGGCTTCGGTGGGGGAGGTGAGTATGGATTCCATTTGGTCATGGCATATTTGTGTTATTGATATTGCAACAATGAGATCATTCAATCTATTGTACTGGACAACTAGGGTTGCACATGTTTTCTAGTGTTTGTAGGGTTTTATTCTCCTTGTGTGGGGCTCATTCCACGATTGTAATCCATTGTTCCATTGCTATCCTCCAAGCATTTGTTTGGTCCTCTGCTATATTCAATCAAGACTTCACAAAATCAACTTCATCCATTATATTTTTGAGCTCCCTGTGCAACTCAACATAGTTAGCAAGGAGTGCAGGGCACTTAGGGCAGCATGGCATGTTGTTGCATTGATAGCTCGATTGTGAATGGAATGCAGAATTAGTCCCAAAAGAACTTAAAAGGTAGAGGGTCCAAGACCATTAATTTTTCATAGGCTTCCCTCAATTAATTCCAGATTGAAACTTGTGGTGGAAGCCAAAAACCATATGAAGCAGAGTCCTCGGGTGAAAGTCATCGAAATTCTTGTGCTTTAGGCCAATATGGGGTGGTGAATTATCTTGTGTCATCGTGCGTGGGGGGTGCTCCTTGTCGTGCTTGATAAAGGCTCTTGAATGAGCTTTAGGTGGATTTAACTTGTGGAGGGCATGCAAAGGGGGTGCACAGTGCCACCCAAAATACTTTTTGGAACTAGGTTTTCATGGTGGAACATGGTCGTTGGAGTGCTCTACTCTTCATGAATCATGATTAGCGTGCCTTGCGATTCAAGTACCCCTTTGTTTGGCATTTGGTTAGCTTTACTGTTGTCATGTCTTCAGATACGAGAGAATTAAAAATAGATATATGATTTTAACATGAGCCCAACTTGATTCAATATGTGCACAAAAGTAGGGGACGAATGTGAGCTTTGGAAAAATATCGAAGTATTATTTTTGAGTCATCCACTATGGATAAGTTTAGATACTATATTTGAAGTGCTAACATTACTCATTGAAACATTAAGAGTGCTTCCATGTCACTATTTATTGCTTGGCTTAACCCCTAATCAAAGTAGATTTTCTAATTTCTACGAGATCACAAAGAACCCCACCCACTCCTTTCTTGATTTATTGTTAGGCAAAGTTTAGTTATATTTTTATTCACTTTCATCTTTTTTTTATTATAACACTATATTAATAGTTATTTGTTTTATGCTTTATTATAAATTTATGTAAATTAATTGTTTTTGCCTTCTATTTTGTTGTGTATTTTTAAAATGATTAACAAAATTTATACCAAAAGAAAATGGAATGATTAAAAACTCCAAAAAGTGTTCACAATGAAATCAATGCAAGCATTCTCAATTTTGGTAACCGATTTCTTTTATTTACACAAAATCAAAATAATTTTTTTCAAAATTTAATTTTAAAGAGCTTTTAGGCAAGAAAACATAAGACTATTTCACAAGGCACATTAAGTTCAATTATAGTCAATATTGATTGTTAACAAGTATAACAAATTTACCAACTTGACGAGAACTCTCCATAGTTTTCATTTTTTTAGAGGTCATATTTAGTGACTACTATTATCCTCCTTTCAAAAAGTGACACTATTGGTAGCACATTTTTTGGGGGGTGGTGGTTAAAATTGTGACTTGTTTGAAATCGTGATCTTAACCACTGATACCATTACGGAAAATGACCCTCGAATCGAATAGTGATTCTTTTGGTAGCACCAATTTTATTTTTCAAGTTAAAATTAAGATATAATTGACACTATGGCCTTGACCACGGGTACCATCACAAAAAAAAAAAGAGTTACAATCGGCTCCTTGATCGAAAATTTGAAAAATTGTTTATTAATTATTATTATTATTTTTTTTTAAATTACATTAAAAAATAGAAAGAAAAAAAAATCTCCATAAACAAGTTAAAAAGAAGAAAAAAAAATAACATCTTTAAATTTTATTTTGCACAACTCTATTTTAAAAAAAAAAGTCTTTATTTGTAAGCACACGGGACTATTTATATTAATCTATCATAGGAAAATTTGTCCATGCCCCCACCTGATCGCCTTCCACGCGGTCATCGGGAGTTGTCCTTGATGGTACACTCTTTCCAATACCCCATTTGGGGGCCGACAATTCTCTGATGCGAGATCAAAGTAGGTTGTCGTTATATTGTCATTCTTGGTCAAGTCCTAAGGCATGTCCCAGTTGTACATGCTGCTTTAGATTCCTTCATTTTCCAATCGATGCGCCAAATTGTTTGTTGAGCATCACACATGAGCGGGGATCAAGACAGGGTTTTGAGTGACGAGAATAGAAATGCGCTCTAGAGAAGATTTGAGGCGCCAACTAGTAGATATCTTGGAAAGAGGAGAGCCTGCTGAGTGGATGATGAGTTGAGAGTTGCCCTCTGCCACCAATTTGGTAAAGTGTTTTTTGAGAGCCATCTTTAGTCCTTCCTCTAAGGCTATGAGCTCTGTTGGGTTGTTGCTAAGAATGCTTTCGTTATCACTTCTGAAAACCCCACCAAAGCCAGCTATACTTAGGTTTCCTTTGGATGATCCATCAAAGTTTAGTTTGATGAAGCTAAGAGGAGGGGGCGACCAACTGGAGGGCGCACTAAGAGAAGGAGAAGCAGGTATTGAGATGAAAGGAAATTGACTTGAATCCAAGCTCAAGGTGTGCATGATGCTTTGTTCATGTTGATTGCATTTCCAGTCCTAATATTTCCAAGGTTGAGTGAGGATGGTTTCATGAATGGCCCTAGTGATGTTGTCCTAGATCTCATTGTGGATTGAGTGCTCTACTTTGAAGATACGCATGTTCCTCTCCTTCCATGTTTCCCATAACGTAAAGCCTGGGAGAAGCTGTCAGGCCTTGTTGACTATGGGATTTTGGGTGATACTTTGAGTCTATTTTTCAACTATATCATAGATGCTCTGCTTGTTGTGCCAAGATCTGTGAAAGATCAGCTCACTCTGCTCCCATAGCTTAGATATAAAGGAGCAGGAGTTAAAGAGATGTTAAATAGATTAATTCTGGGATTTGCAGAGGGAATATTGAAGGTCTCGGGAAACCTTTCTTGAGGATTTTGTCCCATGCTAGTGTTTTCATATGTGCTAACAACCAAAGGAAGGTTGAGACCTTTGATCATAATTTCAGCCTCCATATATGCTCTTAAATTCCTTGCTTTGGGTGATTTTTGTGGCCAACAACAATATGGTATGATTCTTTGACCATGAAGACTCCTTTTTGTTGAGCTACCCCATCGGAGTCTATCTTGTTGGTTGCAAATTTGGATTCCACTAATATTCAACGCTTGCTAGAAATCGTTTGTAGTGTCTTGTTCTAATGCCCTGGTCCAATGTTCTTTGGGTAACCAACTGCGCCATTGGTGGTTTTCCTTAGTTGGGAGCCATTAATGTGCCATGACTATTTTGTTTTGATTGGACATGAAAGTTTTGATATTGCGCAGATTCTCTCATTCCATTGATTTGGGTAGTTATTTCCAAGCATCATCTTAGAAGAGGACCACCCATCCGTTGTGAATTTCCCAGAAACAATTATGTTGAACCAATGTTTTATTTTGCCAAGCTATATTCCAGATGTTGGAACCTGGAGGTGTGTTATTCATGTGTATCAATTGACTTTCTTATTCATCTTTTGCATATTTTTGTTTCCATAGGCACGCCCACAAACATTGAGAGCTATTTAACCACCTCCACCGTAGTTTGGCTCCTAGTATGTTTCCAAGTACCTATGGGTCACGTAATCCAAGTCTTCTTGCCAACTTTGGAAAACATAGAGTTACCCAAGATACTAATGCCCATTTTCAACGTTCTTTGGTACCTCCCGAGAGGAGTGTTTGGTGCATATTCCGGATGGATTTTAGGATGTACTTTGGTGCTACTAGGACATAGAAAAGGTACATATGCATTGCTTGTAGGACTGATTTGATCAAGACTAGTTTTCCAACCAAGTTGAGTGAGTAAAAATGACCAACAATCCAACTTCTTAGCCATTCGAGGTAGGGGGTCCTCCCAAGAAGAGAGCTTCTTTGATAGCTTATTATTCCTATAAGGTGAGCTTGAATAACAAGGGGCGTATTGAAAAAGAAAATATGAGACTTACCTTGATTAATCGACATTCTTGAAGGTTCCATGAAATTAGTCAAGACTTGTTTGATTGTTTGAGCTTCACGAATAGTGGGAGTTGCCATCAACATAGTATCATCTACGAAATGTTGGTGAGTTGCTTGAGGGTAATTTTGAAGCCCTTGTTAGATGTCAAAAATGAAGATAATGGTTATATTATTCTGTTGATAGATTCTACATCAAGGGGTATTTCTAGATCTATAAGTTTGAATGCCATTGCTGAAAAAAGGTATTAAAGCGTTGACATCACTTGTAGCATGAAGAAGGGATATACTTAAATGAAGTGCTCATCCTATGACCCATTCAAAGTATGATTAAGGTCATGGTAGGTTACAACATTTCTAGATCTTGCAGATATGATTTCCTTGAGGACAAAAACAGATAGAGATGGGATGCACACCATTTTAATCATATGCTAGATCTTAGTAGGAAAATTATAAAGTGTGTTCTTATTATGAGAAGTTGTTGGTAGAAAGAGAAAAATAAAGTCAGTTTCGGTGCCATCTTCAGCTTGATATAGGTTGCACAAAGACCGTGATCTATTATAGTAGGCAAAAAACATTACTTAATTAGAAAATTGTGATAACACAATTGGTACTTTGTTTGGGTATCGTGTAGAGCCTCGAGGATTGATTATCATCTAATTTATCCAAGCATTTTCTCCATCTAAGACTAATTAAAAATGTAATTCAACTGAAAAAGTAGGAACCCAATTCAAAACCAAGGCCATATGAACTAAATTCAATTATTTTAAAACAAACTACCTGAAATTTAAGCTCGTGTCATCTCAAGTGTGAAGATGTTCACTCAAATGCCTTTGTTGAAGCTCCTATCATGGTGTGGGCTAGTAATATTGGGTGTAGCATGGTAATATCCTTATAGACATAAGAAAATGAGTGAACAATACAAAGATATGCTTTGTGGATAGCGAAAATAAACCCTAATTCTCTTGTAAGCATATGAAATGGTTGATTCAAGAATCATCTATTTTTATACCTCTCGCTAATTTATATGAAAATATATAATATCAATGTGATATTTACCTTAAATCTAGTATTTATTTAAAAAAAATAAATTAAAATGCCCTTCTTTCAAAAGAATCCCTTCAATTTCACCATTTGGCTAAAATTTGTACCAAAAAACACTATGGCAAGCATGTGAAAGGAAAATTTTAAGGAAATATTGACAGGGTCAATTCAAGCTGGAGATTCCAACCAATTAATCTGTAATGTTTCTTGGTTGAAGATAAAGGATTGGCTATCTCCAAAGGACTCAAAACAATTTCTGCATAGATAAATCTTATTGCATATTTCTTATTTCAATGTAATCTAATATGAAAGAGCTCAACACTCTAAGTTAATGCAAAACAAAGGTACAATACATGCAAAGTGATTACAGAGGATTGTGAAAAAATCAATAGAAAATAAGTAAAATTTCAAATGCCTAAATTGAAGAAATGTAGGAAACCCAATGATTCAATTGAGGGAAAAATTATAACACCAAATACATAATGTATACCTGGTATTTAGTCATATCCTTGTGGTCGGAATGTGGAAGGAAGCTTTTAATCAAATGCACACAAAGTCAGTTCAGTTTGGAGACTCCAATCAATTACTTTGTGATTTCAAAAATCTAATTTCAATAGACAAAATACATCAATTAATCAACTCAATCAAACCTCAAGGTTGGAAAGAAGAAAAATTCATGTGTTCTTTCTCACTCAATACCATGTTGGATAGGTTTGAATTTTCTAGCCAACCCATATTAATGCCACCCTACCATTGGAATGGAATCATACCTTGAATCTTATCCCCTGGCTACATAACAACATAAGTGTATTAATTGGTTTATTTTTCTAGCTTTCACTGATTAGTGTTGTGCCACATCGATCCACACTATGAGTGATCATATACTTTCTAAACAACTATGAATTTTTAATACCCTCAAGAAACCCATGGACCAGGAGAAATGGTGGAAATAGTGTGCAGGGTTTTGGAGAAGCAGCTTTGAAGTGGTTTGTTGAGCCATGGTCGAGCGGGATGAAAAATCCCCAAACTAATTTTGTGCAGACTTTATAGAGTACCCCTTGTACATGCACTCTCACCCATACCCCCAATACCATATTACACATTATTTTAGAAAAAAAACCTCCACCATTATTACTTGCTCAATATATTGAGTAGGATTCCAATTAATATTTAATACCCATGTATGAACAAACGTGATATGGTATTGATAAATCATACCATGTACATTCTCCCTTCACACCTAAACCAATGGATTCCTTTCTACATCGGTAATGGAATATCCCCTGTGATAAATCATACCATATACATTTTCCCTTCACACCTAAACCAATGGATTCCTCTCTACATCAACTATGGACTAGCCCCCGCCTTTAAGGATCTTGCAAGAAGCTGGTTGATGGGACAAAGTTCTCATATCACCCATAAAAAAAAATGTGTCTGAGGTCTTTGTATGTGATGATGGACCCCCACTGAATACCTTCTTCGGTCCCTAGGGAATGAGATGAGGTTGTATATTTATCCTTAGTCTCAGAGCTAAGCCTTCTTACAACTCGAGAAACAAATATGTCCCCCTCCGCAAAGTAGTCATTCGAATAATCCAAAACTTCCTCCTACTTGTTTACAATGAAAAACTAAACCAACATGGCTAAAAAGAGGAAACCCTATCACTACACTGTAGAGATCTAGACTCTTTTTTAACCCAAATATATTAAACACCCCATTGTTCTTGATTTTTGGACACTTGCTAAATCTGAAGATAAAATGGATTATGATGTTTAAAAAAAAAACAAATTAACAAAAAAAAAGATCACAAATTCTTGTTGAAGTAAGCTAACTTTGTGACAATCCTATTATCTTTTGTGTCACAAATATAATAATAATAATAATTTATTTTTAAATGACTTAACAAGATATTAAATTGATATATGTGAACTTCTTGCTTGCGGGACAAGCACTCTTATCCCTATGATGAAGAAAATGGTAAAATTAACTTACTATAATCCAATAACCATACATGATGGAACAATAGTATTAAGAGTTTTGCCCAAATCACCACCTATAAAGATCATAAAAAATTCAATCAAAACACACTGAAAACTCCAACATAAAAGATGGTTCAATTTCTCTATGCTCTTTTTCGAAACCACCAGGGCATTGAAAGCCATAAGGACACCCACAAGCATTTGTCCCCACTTGACCAATCTAAATCATATTATTTTAGCAACGGATTTCGTAGGTTGGCAATGGTGAGTTGAGGAAATATGAAAATGAGGTTCGCCCAGTTATTTATATTATCCTGGCTAATTCTGGCAATGTACAGTGAAACAAATGGAGATTTCTCAACCTTTGGGCCTACTGAGACGATGCACACTAACAACTGGGCAGTTTGGTCTGCACATCTCGCTTCCAGTAAGCTCCCTGTGATTTGAAATTGCACATTCATCTCAAAGTTAAATGATGCATTTACAATACTTCCATGGCGAATGTTCTCAAATCTAAACTCTGAGACGGACATATTTGTGTGTGCAAAGTTGTTTTACAATTGTTTCTCTTAAACATGACATCATAGTCCCTGGGACTGAATCCTAGCATAGTAATTGAAATTAAATTGGAAATCATCACGTATCAGTTGAATGGTAAATTCTAAGGGTTTAGCTGTTACGATTTGTTGTTATTGGTATTGGGCATTTGGTTAGTTTTATTGTTTGTTTTTGGTTCGATGCTAGTGGTTGTCCAATTTGAATCTGGGGCTTACTAGGAATGTCATCACAAACGTGAAAAAGCTTCCCTTGGGTTTCGATAAAGTCTTCCTTAGAAAATAAATATCCATTGAATACTTGTGATCCTTCCCTAATAGTTGTATCAAGTTATAAAATGTGCTAAATGCGAATAAGCGGTTTCCATAAAAGTTTGTAGGTCTAGATTTTGATTTTAAACCACTATTATCAATTCATGGTTGTATTAGATTCATCAACCTTCTTTAGAATTAATCAAACATATCACAAATTTGAATTTCAACAAAACCTACAGTGGAAAAAAGCTCACAAACTTATCTTACCTTAAAGCATACCACAAGGATACAATACAATAAAAACAAATAATAAGGGAGAAAAAAACATGGGAGCATTTCACTAATATGAAAAACAACCAAATTCCTCAAAGCTATTAAAAATAAAAATGTAAAATCATTTTGTAGAAAGAGTCAGGGCAAATTTATAGATGTTTTTTAAGTCCATCCTCCTATCTCCTTTGCCGATCTTTTCCATTTTAATAATGGGATGCCCCTCTTATCCATAATACCATACCATAAAAAATTGTAGTTAATTATTCTCATATTATTTAGAACCCCTCTTGGAATATAAGTTAATGTCATCTAGTATACAAGAATTGCTTCCACCATAGATTTCACCAACATGGGCCTTCCACCTCTTAACAACCATCAATCACATCGTATAGAAAGTATCTTTTCAACTTGAAAAATTAACTAGTTCCAATTAATTTTACCATAGTCATTAGGCTAAATAAAGATCCCGAGACACTTTGTCTCTCTTTGTAGTTCTAGCCATTGAAAATGAAACAACTCTGTAAATTATCCTCATCATTAACACTTGAAAAAAAGATATCAGAGACTTCCTTATATTAACCATCATTCTTGTAGTTGTATAGTAAAGATCAATAATCTCTTTGAGTTTCTTGTCATCCCTCCTTACACCATCTCAAAATAATAGAGTATTGTCCACAAACAACATGTGTGACAAGAACATTGAACTTCCTATTTGTATTCCCCTTAGAGCACCCATTCTTTTTGCTTCGATCAAAGCCCTGCTAAGACCTTCCCCAACACTAAGAAATAATAAGGGTGACAATGGACAATGTTGGGCCTTAGCCTCTTCAAGGTAACACAACACATAACACAATTTACAAGCTCCACACAAAATCCTATATGAATCAACATTAGCCTTAGATATAACCAACTAGCTTCGTCATAAAATTTTGATAGGTTTATTTTGACCATAATGGTTGGCATCTTCTTAGACTCAATGGAATGCAAACCCTCTCATGCAACCCCAATTACCTCTTGGATCAACCTGTTAGATAGAAATCCAAATTGTCCATAAGAGATTGAGTATGTTAAGAAAGCCTTCACCCTCAATGTTATAATCTTTACAATAACTTTATATATACAATTACATAATGAAATAGGCCCAAATTCTTCAAAATAAGAAGATTTATCTAATTTTGGAATAAGAGAAACAATTGTTGAATTAAAGGTAGCCAACACCCTTCCATTACCTATGGATTCCTCAATAACTCTCATAAGGTCCTCCTCAATTACTTCATAAAATCCTATAAAAAAAATTCTTCTGCCATCCATCATGCCTTAGACTTTTGTCCTTTCTGAACCTACAGAGCACCTCATCCAACTTAGCCTTTGATACTTCTTCCAAAAGTATTCCATTATCATCTCCAAAAACAAGGCTAGGAAAGAATGATTTCGTATGAACAACTTCAACAATGGTTACACTACTTTCTTCCATATATATCTCATTAAAGTGCTCCACCTCTATTTTTACTATATTAAGCATCTTAACTTTCCAAATGGTATTACCATTTTTCCTATGGTTTGCATATGGATGAAAGTGCTTAGTATCTTCATCACCCTTTGTAAGTTATGGGGCTCTACTTTTTAACCTCCAAGTTATTTCCCTATCCTCCAACAATTTTCTCTTCCCGTTTTCTACTTTGCAACCTCCACTTTGACATATTCAAATGGAAAACTTGACAAATCCTACTTATACAAATTGTCTAGATGAGCTTCCAGCTATTCTAACTATTGATTGCCTTTTATGTTTCTCTCACGGGCCCATGGAACTGCCCCCTATTTTTTTTTTTTTTAGGTTTTCCTCAAATCAAATTGAAGTTAATTCTCCTCTTTCTTGATCATGTGGATACTAGTTCTCATTGACTAATCTAACAAAATATCTTCTTCGATCCAGGATGGATTAAACTTAAAGGGAGCGAGGGGATTCCTCCCTACTTTTTCCATCTCCAAAAAATTGGGAAGTGATCAAAATCTTCACCAGAACTTGTCCATTGCCTAATCCTAAGCTGATCATTTATAAACCCTTATGACAAAAGAAATATGTCCAACTTCTTTGCAATCATGTCTTCACCAACCCACTTATTTCTCCATGTAGAGCTCAACTATTTCGCTCTATGTCAAGTAAACCTTGGTCTTCCAATCTTTGAATGAATAACTCAAATAAGGGGTCAATTTGGGTTGTAGGTCCCCAAATTTCATCTCTTCCCAAGGAGATGTTCATATCACCTTCAAAATAATATTACCTTCATTATGCATATCTATACTAAAAACCTTCTCCTGAAACATCACCCTATCTTTGTATGGTCCATATATGTTTAGGACTATTATCCCCTTGCCCAACTCTCGGGAAAAAAGAATAGTGCCCGAACCTGAATCACAAGACAAAGAATTAGAGCAATATATAGATCGCAATAACCACTCAATAATTATGCCACTGAAACAATCACGTGCATCTATAAAAAAAAAATCCCAATCCACAAATTTTTTTCCTGGTTTAAAAACATTTTTACAACCATCATCCATTGTCTCTTGTAGCATTAAGATGTTTGACTTTTTTGATTCCATAAGTCTTTTAAGAGAAAGTTTTTTGGGGGAGTTGTCTAACCAGTGATAGTTGAGGGATAGGCAAATCATGGTCCACCCTCAACAAAGGATCCATTTTCTCTAAGTGCCCCAATAATTGATTATTACTTCCTTGAAAAAACCTTGGATACAATCTTTTCTCATGCCAATGAAAAAAAAGGATTTCCTACCTCTACCACTTTTCACCTC
The DNA here is from genome assembly GCA_009831015.1 of Picea engelmannii. Lineage (NCBI taxonomy): Eukaryota > Viridiplantae > Streptophyta > Pinopsida > Pinales > Pinaceae > Picea > Picea engelmannii. The sequence goes on from ML780256.1 coordinate 276,290, forward strand.
TCCCTAAATTCAACTCTAGATCACCATCCACCTTCCTACCTTCAAAGCCCATGGAACCTGTTATCATCCAAAATAGCAATCCTACAAGGTCTTAAACTGGTAGGAAATCAACACAGGGGATAGGTTCCCAATGTCACCACAACACCTATCATTTTCCCTGTTTAAGCTAAACTCCTACGCTAAGAGGCTTTGGGAGGCTTCCCGCTAAGTAACGCTTCACCACAAGAATATAAATACCAGTGCCTAAACAAAGCATACTAGGTGAAGGTGGGAGTTAAAAATTTTTATGCTTGTTGAAATAAAGGATATTGCAAAAAACAAAGAGACCGGACAACAATCTAACTTACCCTCAATCTTCAAGAAAAATGACCAAATAAAGTACAAGAGAGAGGGGTAAAAGTTCTTACCACTTTCCGGATGATTTGGTATGGGAATACCTTGATCAAAGTGGATGGAAATTATATATTTCCTCACTATATTGTTATTCCATACCTGCAAAATAGAATAAAATGTAGAAACCAACAAGGAAAATGACCCTTTAAGGCCTCCCACAAGTGCACAAATGCACTAGATCACTAGATTTATGGGAAAGAATGTTACACATTGTTTTTGTCATCCCTATGACCGTTAATGATGTAAACCTATATGTTGCCTTCGAAGGGGTCAGTGGCCTGAGTTCCTGAAGAAGGAAGGGAGAAGAACTTTTCCTGAGAAAAGAAGTTGCATTTTCCTTTGTAAAAACCCTATAAAAAA
>ML780256.1:307605-320123 GCA_009831015.1 Picea engelmannii
GTCTTGTAGCCTTAAGCCCTCGGGGTGAAAATGGAGCTTACCAAACCATTCTTGGGAGAGACTATTGGTCAACTTAAGGATAATATATTTGTCTGATGCTTGTAAGTGGAATTTCTCTTTGATCAGAGACCAAGGTTTCCAATTATTGGAAGTGGTATCCCACAAATTTGCAAAAGAGAATATACCCTTATTTTAAAGTCTCTTTAAAGGGAACCAACTTTGGATTCCTGAGGGGTAGAGGGCCTTTTTGGTCAAAGGAGACCACCATAAGTTCTAAGCATTGATGTTGGTTCCAACTTGGGAATCCTAAGGCTTCCAATGAAGTGTTGTGACTATTTGTTGCCAAGCCCTATGGAGGCTTTTAAGAATGAAGCTACCATGGATTTTTTAAAAAGGTACAACCACAAGGATATTTTCAAAGCAAATATTAGGCACTTTATAGCCTTTCACTAAAGGATGGCCAAGTCTGTCCCTTATGATCTATTTCCATAATTCATTTCCCTGTGTGGCCTTAAGAAACCACTTTGCTACCAAAGTAAGGCCATCAGTGGCCAAATGAGGAATGTTAAGTCTGCCATCTTGTGGTTTCCTAGTGCACACAAACCACTTGACCATAGGTAGACCTTTTTCCCCTTTATTCTTCACCCAAAAGAGATCTTTTAAGATAGATTTTTATTGTATCCCTGTTGGTTGGGAAGCCAAAGAGACAAATAATATATATGCATTAAACTTAAAATCTTGTCCCCCACTTGGATTTTGGCTGCTAAGGAAAGGTCCCGACTATTCTAGTATTCAAGTTTGATTGTAAGATTATTAATAACCTAGTTTCACATCTGATTTCGAGTCATGTCAATGCTAAATATAATACCAAGATACTTGGTGATTTCCCCCCTTTGAACCCATTTCCATTGGGAAGTAATCCACCCTGGGTGATCGTCTAATCCAATAAGTATCATAGAGGTTTTCTTCTCTTGTAGTATCTCTTTAGAAGCTTTACAAAAGGTGTTCATAAGCATAGTGGGAGTTGATTAAATATTACTAGGGAAGGCCAGTAACTTTACCTTGGTAAACTACCTTTTATAATAGATAACCCAAGGCATCAAATGTGAGAACATATAAATCAACGGCTATAGGGTAGCCCTGTGTCATTGATCTACTAAGAGGAATAAGATAATTACGGGATCTATTAAAACACACAATAACCAAAGCATTGGAAAAGAGAATATTGACATAATATATGAACTTTGACCCAAAGCCTGGCCACTCAAGCATGTGGAAAATGAATTTCCACTCCAACTTGTCATAGGCCTTGTAATAGTCCAAATTTAGACACATTCCTTTAAAACCTCTCTCTTTGGCCAGGAAAAAATCCAAACATTCAACGATGGAAATAACTCACAAAATTCTCTTCCCAATAGTATTTCAAATACAAAAATCTTCCACCATATAAAGATAAATCTAGATCTTGATGTAAACACTGGCAACTTTCAGTTTGATGATATGACAAATAATTTTTTCGAGCATGATCGATTTGGAAGCCTAATTTTGTCTAATGAATATGAGCCTGAAAATCGGAAACATAATCATGATCTCCTTGCTAACAAATATAACCATAAGGTATCATAGTTCTATAATCAAACTTGTCCTAAATATGATAAATACTCTTAGGTAATTATTCTCGGTAGTCCAAAAAACGTTTTGGACTCTTATGCCATTGGTCATCATGATTTTATTTATGATGATCCCTTAGGAACCTACCATTTGGATGATATTTGCTTCCCAGAAGAAAGTCAGAAGATGCCTAAAGTTCCCAATGATGGATCTAATCAACTTTGGGTTTCCCCCAAAGATAGTTTGCTAGAGACTGGTTCACACTTCTCATTATCTAATTCAATACATATTGATACCTTTTTATATAAGGAGGATGTTAAGGAAAGTGTTTTTTAGCTTAAGATTGTTTCGGTGGAAGCTCTAATTTTTTCAACCCCATCATAACCCAAAAACTCACTCCCTTTGACCTAAGTTATCCTCTAGTTTATGATGGTTATCTTGAGTCTTTCACTAAAGAGAGGAGATGCTCTAACCATGTTATTGTAATTGAGATAGATAGCCATACTACTTAGCTTCCATCTTGTACCAATAAGAATAATGAGGTTTCATTTAAGGATAACAACGATGTTTATGTTGTCTTCCATTTATTTTAAAAAGTGGCGAGGAAATTTGATTTCCAATCTCATCCTTCATCACAGAATTTGGGATTCTTGGCTAAACCATTTTGATATTTTTAGGACAGCAAGTATCTTCCTCTTAAAATTGTTTACTAAAATGTTTTCTACCCTAGATAATTGTTTGAGCCTAACTACCAGTACAGGTTTTCTAGTACATTTTCTTCATGTTGAAATTAATCTCATAGTTAGGATCATAATTCATTTTGCATGTACAAGAAACAAACCTTTCAAAATTGTAAATGGCACCCACCATGAAAGTGGAGACATTTTCTTGTCTCGTACATAATAAAACAAAAAACAGACAAAATCGTAAAACATAAAATCCAAAGTTTTTCTTACTGTTCTACTCTTTTGATTGCATTTTTAGATCCAATAAGTCTTTTAGTAAGGTGTTTGACCTTCTTTTTTTGTTGTTAATTAAGCTTCATGTTTAGCTATTAGTTTTCTTGGTTATGCATATGGAATTATTGCTTAGTATTCTCCCATTTTCCTTAAGCAATTTAAGTGCATTGCACTCATTGCATTGCTACCCAAAAGATATGTGTACAACTAACAAGACCTCAAACAATGTTGCATATTTTACTTCCTTACACGAGTCTATTGGTTTATCTCTAACATGAGTTGTTAGTCTTTGACATGACAATTTTGCATCATGAAATGGAGGTAGAATAAATGAGGGGTTCCTAATATTTAGTCTGGGAAATTTGAATGCTTGACAATACTGTTTAGGTTTCCTAGTTCTTCTTCATATTCCATTTTCTTCATTCATTACATAACATTAACTTAGCTCCACCCATGTCTTGCCTTTTCTAGGAATGGATATGATTTTGTGTACCTACCTCACTATCACAATTTAATATGTATAAGTTATGATTCTCTAATTTTCCCAAAACCATCCTAAGTTCATGTTGTGAAACTAGAGATTTGAAGGCTCACACATTGCTAGAAGCAACATTAATGTTTGTGATCTGTAAACATGGGACTTACAGTCCACATGCTTCACCAACATGGATGCTTTGCAGAATTAAAAAAAAAAAAATTATGTGTTCTCGGACTTATGTATATATCTCTATCCTCAATGGATTATGAGGATTTTTTTCTTGGTGTATCATGCACACAACGACTAGGTAACAAAGAAATACTAATCAAGAATCTAAGTTAGTTTCTATTTGTTAATCACCGAGGTCAATAAACTCTCTACAATGAAGAAACCAATCTGGTTCTTGGTTTACAACTGGTTCCAAAATCTTCTATTGGTATGTGTAGGTCTGGATGAGTGCCCAATAAAAATCCAACCCACTGTGTGGTTGTAAATCAACAAAAAATTTGTTTGTGCAAAAATTGTCAAGCACTATAATCCAGCTACCACTAAACATTCACATTCCCATGATAATAAGTGACAACATTTCCAGCACTTAGCATATATGTTTACATATAAATGCAGACCAAAAATTAAATTTGTGTAACACTTTCCAATATTAAAAAGAATAGAATGTTTTACTCAATGTGAGCACTACCTAGAAAGATACAATTTCACATATACTCAAATACAAAACAACAATTTAAATGTCCCAATCGACCTATGACAAAGTGTTTATGCTAAAGAGTAAAATGATCCAGCACTTCCTACTATTGCTCCTTGTATATCCTCCCATCAACAATGGCTCACTTGAACATTTTCTTAACTTAGACACCATGTATGGTTGTCCAATTTAATAGTGTGTGCAGATAACTGGGGTGTGGCATCAAGGAGAATAGTATGAGTTGATGTTTCTCTAAACCTTAGTTCGACATTGGCATACCCATTCACTTAAGTCTCAGTAAGTTGTTTGAATCTCTATTATGCATAAACCATTTTCATTCCTCCCTCTTTCACATAGATAAGACAAACAAATAAAAGGAAGATCAATTAAAGAAGGGAGTGCATTGCCTTTACTACATAACAATCTCAATGTATCAATGGAAAAGAGCATTACTACCTCTGAATTACATCAATGTTATTTGTTGGTTGGTGTAACTCACACAAAATATTGTAGAAAGAGTGACTATGACCAAATTGGAATGGTTGGAGTAGGGTGTATGGCCCAACTACTAACTGAATCTTCCAAGATGCTCTTAAAAGGGATAATTGGGAACATATATGGCTCATTCACTTTCCAAAAATAAGTCTCTATCCATTTCCACGTATGACTGTATTAATTTCCCAATGGTCTGGTAAGAGGAAAATAATTGTTGATTACAAGGAACTAAGAATGGAAATTTGGCTGGGGATTTGCAGTAGTTATACCATTGATCTCATGAACCTAATTAAATGGATGGATTGGGTCCTTTGACTATTGGAACTATCAACAAAATTAACAAGAGGTGATTTTCAATAACAATTAACTGAAATGAATGAGAAATTCTCACACCAATTGACCAGAATAATTGTGGGTTAACCAAAATGGTGAATTGCAAGTGTTGTAGTAAGTAGTGTATGCAAAGGGATCACACAAGAGATAGACATGCATATAGAACCATAGAAGTAAAGTAATCACATAGCTCTAAAATCACAATAAACATAGAGATTTTACCCTAGAAATCCAAATAAGAAAACCAACTTTGAATGCTTACTCATCCTTGATTTCAACAATCGCATGTTAAAATGCAACTCATGGCTCTATGGTCATTCAAAAATTTACACAGCCTTCCCATGTGCATCCTCACCTCTCAAAGGGTGTATTTCCCCATGATCTGATTCTTTTTTATCTCTTTTTGTTCATATGGAGACTTATCATCCCCGGGTGACTTTGCGTAAAGGAGGAAAATTGTATCGTTGAAGCACTTTCTGGGTTTTCATGATCAACATGCAAGGATCACCCAACATTCTTCTGTTTTCAAAAATTGGTTCACAAAAGGAGAAAGCCAGGTTTAAGTGGAAGCCCAAATTGATTTCACTCGTGACACCTTATATAATGGAAGAAGGGTGTCATGAAACCTAAAACCCAATTATTTATTATTGTTGGAAATTGGGGGAAGTAAGTAAGAAAATGCAAACAACAAGTTGTTTGCACTTAACTAGGCCCAATAAATAAGCCTAAAGTGATCCGGAAAGCAATTTGAGAAAACTTGTAGAAGTTTGTCAAATGAAAGTCCTTTATTTTATGGCTCAAAACAGATCACTAATAAATCCATGAGATGACTCAAAGGTAAAAATGAACTATGGGAACGGATATGGCAAGACAAATATGAAACAAACATGGCAGAAGATTATCGTATCTACCATTACTGGGTGCAAGGCGAGAACATGACAAGTATTAAACAGATGATATATCTCAATAAATTATCACATAGCAAACCCTGCATTAATAAATAATCACATAACAATTCATAAATATTAAACATAACTAGAATTGATGGCTATATAACCTATGTTTAAAAGAACAATCACACCTGATCTGATGAACTGGTCGGCAGTACAATTGGAATGGTTTCTCCCACGTGTTTCTCTTTAGTTGTATGACCCTCTATTAGTCTTGAGCTTCCCTAAATCGACAAAGAAAGATCTTAAAGTACCTGCCAAAATCATTCAACCTCAATATCTAAAAAATCAATACAAGTCGTATTTGTAGCGCATTATTTACTCTAAGATGCCTTTTTACGAGAGTGTCAAAATATACCTGAATGAGCTCCTCTTGGTTTCGAATATAATTTATTGGAGCCACGCGTCTAATATTTGATCAAACTGTCTCCCTTGATTTGAAGTAGCAGCAACAAAGTCAACATTGACTTTGTTGTTGCTTCGTTGGATCGAGGGAGGTTTGCTCCAAGATTAAACGGCTCCAATAAATTATTCTCTACTAAATATGGCCAACCACGTGAATGTGGAAGCTCTTATGCTCCCNCTCAATTCCCCAATACCTAGCATATAAATCTATTGAAATATTTACAACAAAAACAAACATATATACAAACCAATATTCACAATTGTTTACAATGAAATAAAATGTTTCTTTAATCCGTTTGGAGTGAGCTCAATTCTCCTAAGAGCAAAGTAACAACTATTCCATAACATCATACACTACACTAAAGCACTTTACATCTAAAAACTAGAGAATGGAAATTGATGTGAAAAGAGGCTTTATTCTATTCCATCATATGACTTGGTTGGAGTATTAAAATGCACCTGTAAACATCATAGAACTCATCCCACTTTGATATATAAGTGAAAACATGTTATTTTTCCAATATTTAATCATAAACTTGCTCAAAATACTAAAATTAATGTTTTGGAAAATAATAGGTTTAAACTCATATGTAATCATGAAAATGGTCTTAATGTAAGGCTACGGGAAAGCAGAATATGGTGAAAAGTGAAGTAAAAGATTGGTAAAAGAATGGCATTTTAGCGACCCAACAAGTAAAAAAAAGTATTTCATAGAAAATAGATTTTATATTAAATAGTTATTAAAATATTCATGTACATCATCATTTAGTACTTTTAGTCGGTCTCTTCTTCTTAGCTCTATAGTTCCTAAGCATTTCATCAATATCTACGTCTTCGTTCTCTGGGTGCTCTTCAAAATCTAATTGTCATTGTGTCCTCTCACACAGAGCACGCCTAGTCGCGGGTTTACTCACGGGGTAATGGAGGCCAATGTGATGAGACATCACTTACAAAAGAAAAAAATATAAAATTTAGATGACCAGTTTTTAAAATCATTGAACTAGTTCAGTAATATTAAAAAAGACATGCAATGTCATTATTTACCTAGTGCACTGGTCGGCACCGTTGGAATGGCTTCCCCCGCGTCCTCCTCTTCAACTGTATGACCCTCAAGTACAACATTCTCTGCCATTGAGACCACAAACTTTGGATAATCATAAATGTATAATTAAAAAAAAATAGAACTACAAAATGTATAACTACGAAATTATTAAGTATATGATTAAAATACAACCATATTACCTTCATGTTCCAGCGCGGTCGTAGCACCATCGTGGGGCTGCACCCCCGTGGAATTTTGGGACTGCATGGGAGAACCATCTTCTGGTTGCAAACTACTATCAACACATTGCTCTCCAATACTAGTGCATTCGTTGACAGTGTTGCTCCCCTGATTAAAACAAAGTTGTAAAACATTAAATTTATCGATGATATCAAACATGACTATATTATATTAATAATAAAGGTTAATGTGAATTGAATTTTATTTACCTTATCCTACAAAGTGGTTCTTGGTAACTTCCCCAATCTTTTTCAGTGTTCAACTACAACTTTATAGCCGTACTTGTAACCAAGCTGGAGGTCTTCCTCCGTGGTTTCAGTGCCAAACTCGTCACCCTGCATTGCATAAGAGTATGTATTTTTAATGTTATTCGCTGCAATTACCTAAAAATTTTAAGGTGATACAAATAATATATTTAGGTACTTACAATTCGTGACTACAACTTCAAGTAGCCGCCCTAGCCTAGCTTGTGTTGGCCACATTTGGCAAGCCTTGCTTTTGTTTCCTTTGACGTGTCAGTCAACCTATCATTAAAAGATTCAAGGATGTTAATATAAACCACAATTTTATTTACATCTAAAAAAAATTGAAAGTATTGAATTGAAATTGTAATTTACCTTTTGGGACTAGAGGGTGTTTTTCCATCATCTGTCAATTTATTCTCTTTTGCGTCCTAAATGAGGGCCTTCCACTCCCTCTCTGGAATCATCAAAGGACGCTCGTACCTATCGTTTTATTTCAAGTGCTTCCTATATGTTTCTCGTGTATATTTTAAATATTGGCCAGTTGCGGCGGTGGCCAAGTTCTTATTAAATGTGTCTACGCCAAAAAGGCTTTCAAGATAATCCATCAATTCTTTTTTGAGGTTGGAATTCTGGGAATTCCACCTCTCCCATATGGTGGGCCCAAAAATAAGCAACGCCTTATTCTCCAAGGACCTATAAAAATCGTTATTCCCTACATGCAAAAAGATTATATGATTATTAATTTAAAAATAATAATTTATATGATTTATATTTGTCTACATAGAAAACATGAAACAATTAAAATTTTAAAAATTACCTCAAACTTTAACTGGCTTTAATGGAAGCCCTTCCTCGTTGACCATAAATGAGCCCTTAAGGGTCCCTGTGTCGGTCACACGTCTTTCTTTAGGAAAAACAACCATATAGTTGGTCAAATCATGAGTCTCATCTCTGGAACCATCTCTAGAGCCTACATGTGTGATCGCTTCCTCGGTGTGTGTGTCGTGGCTCCCACCTAATGGTGTGGAAGGTGGAGATCTGAATATCTGCGTCCTGACAGCTTTATGAGGGCCTACAATGGGACCTTGTGGCGTCTGTGCAACGCCACTACTACCAACACCATGCATGTCGGGATCAACAGGATCCAAAAACCTCTATATAAGAAAGAAAACATTTTTTCGTTTAGATAATGTAAAAGTTAAGAATAAAGATTTCATAATTGATCTTATGACATAAAATAAAACCACTTGAAATTATGGTTATTACCTTATATGTCTTAAGCCTTGTCATAACTTATTTGTTCTTTTCTTTGACCTCGAGAGTTTGATCTAGAATATCTAACAAGTGAGCTATTTCTTTGTTTGCTTTATTGATCTTTATTCTAATTAAAACCATAGGGTCGAGGGATTCATACAAACCCCTTTCGCCGAGCGAATCATCATCGGCATCATGGCCCACCGACTACATATTTAACAAAATGAATGATAATTCAGTTATGTAAACAAATAAAATAACTGATCGCCACATAAATAAAGTGCACATTAAATGCAATTCAAAAATTGTTTTTTGTTTACCTGTTCTGGGGTCGCTTTTGATTTACCACAATCAGCCTGCCACATTACAGTAAAATTAGAATCGTGATCATTATCATGAGAAATAAATTCAAATGTATGAGAAATTTTCCTTCTTTATTGACATCCAAGGAGGAATGTTATTGTTGATAACAAAAATATGCCACACTGAGTAAACATATCGAAGCTCTCTAAATGGATTAACATCGTAAAGAACATAATGAAAATCATAAAATATAATAGTCATTGCTTACGAATTGGGTAAATTAGTATATGTGTCGCCCCCATAATAGCAACATTTGTATCTATTCAATTCAAATTGTAATCAATCAATAACTCTTCCCCTATAGCTATTAATTTTATTGCACATACGAATACACGGTTTCTTTTACGCCCCTCAAATATGAAATTGGGTCGCTTATTTGTGGTCATGGGTCATGTACTGTTTATAAACCCTGCAATATTCTTCGTTTCTTTTGGCCTTCCCTCAATATAGATAGTTTCTCTTTTATTTTGATCATTGTCTTTTAGATGTATATAATTTGCAGCCAAGCCATATCTTCGCATATTTTTTGTATATTGGACTATTTGTATCCAATCTTTGTAGATATAACAGGGTCCAACGTACTCCATCAATTCAGTTAATCTGTCGTAACAGACCTTGATGCCATCCATGGAAAATAGCCCCAAACCATGTAATGACGATGGAGCAATCTGGTATATCCTTTCATTTACAAAAAAATCAGTGTTTATTTCAGGAAGATACTTGGGTACCCATCGTTTCACTATATGTTTGTACCTTAAGGTCACCTCGATGTCATATATTCTCTCATGATCATAAGAACATGATCCCCCTTTTGCAAGAAAAAATTCCATGCATCTATGGAATTTTTTTCTGATCTTCTCACCTCTAGTTGATCTTTGCCTGTTAGACCTACTAGATGTCTCACTTTCCTCTATTCTACCTGAACTTCCCTCACTCAATGAAGATAGATCTGACAAATATACGTTTTCTTGTACATCCTATAACACCATTAATGACAGAAATAGTCAGTCAATCAAGATGTAACACTAGTTCATTACTAGTATCTTGTTGGTATCACAGTAAGCTCATAATGATTACTATAGTGTTACTCTTTCACAATTGTATTATGCTCTATTACTATTGGTATACTAATTGGGCATTATAGGGGCATGTTTTAAGTCAAATGACACATGCCAACAAGTGGTGGTAACATGACACGATGCCAGTTGGAATACCCTGGAATTGATGCCATTAGACACAAACTCAATCCTAAGGCCAACTAAGGAGAACAAACAGCACACGCTAATTAGTCTAGGAGTCAAGCATGCAAACAAACCAACTTTGTACTATGACTAGACCATCTTTATTTGAAATGCTTCATGTAACATATTTCATTGACTTATTGTGATCTTGGTCTCTCTTGGAAGTACTTTCATTGACAATGCCAATGCTCTTTTCTCCTTTAATCGACCAACCTACTTTAGTGGATTCCTAATGAAGATTAAAGAGGGTTATTCAATCCCAGACAACTTGTTGAAATTGAAAAGGCATCCATGGTTAGTTGTTAACAATTACTAAAGATGTAGATAAGATAAGATAATGTTATTAATGTCCAACAAATGACCACAAAAGTAGGTCAATGGGACTAAAAGATACATCCAATATGAATACAATGTGGGAGCGTAGAAGAAACTCTTAGATAATGTTGAAAGCTAGAAAACAAAAGAAAATCCACCTAAGGACTTAGAATCTAGATGTCCAAGAAGAAACCTAGTTACCTTTTCAATAAGATGCACCAAGAAAAATGCATTATCTAAAGAGGATTGAAAAAAAGAGGACATACAACCAATTTAAAACTAAACTCTTAGGATAACTAACAACTCTATATGTCAAAGTTCCAATCCTTTAAGCTATCAAATATGTGCCCATATACAAAAAAATTATCAAGGAACCATGCATCAAGAGACCTAGAATGACGAAAAGAGATCCACCCATAATTAATGTTGTAGGGTAGCTTGTTGATCTCATGATGTGAGGGAATATTTTCACTCACAAATACTCTATATCCTATGGAAATGGATCTAAATGTTGTTCAATGAGATCTTGTAAATATCATCTCCATAATAGATATTGATTTGTGAATGGAGGGAGAAAGGTAGGTTTTGTGGCTTGAATAATTTATGTTTTGAATTGAAGGCTAATATTTCATTGGATTGCGATGACCCATATATAGATAGGAAGGCCCCTAGTTATTCTAATCTAGTCATCCTTGTAGTAGATGTCTACATAAACATGTACTTAATCCAAAATACCTTGATATATTTAGGGGTCACAATCAATGTAATGACAAGGAGATAATCCTCAATTAAATTTGAGAGAATTATTAAGACGCACACCCACTATACTTTGGTTGATAGACATGTCTATTGTCATTCTTGAAGGAATATTATAAGATGTGATAATCTCAATAGGCTCCTAGGAATATCTAGTAGACTTTATCATGTTGTAACCAGAGGATAAACTCATTAATGGAAATCTCATCATCATTGGAAGACCATGGTTAGCTACAATAGATACTTACATTGGTTATGGAATATGGGACATGAAAATTTCTTAAGGATTGCCCCAAAAGAGACTCGCTCTCTATCCTCCTACTAAACATTTTATTGAAACTAAAATACCATTATGGGTAGGACAAGTGGATGATGAAGAAGTATTTGGAACTAGTATCTAGCCTATTATCACTCTTGACAATACTTTATCATTGAAATAAATACTTATGGACACATTCCTTTCAAAGTATATGCAAAATTTGTATCCCAACACTATACAAATTCAGGAATACCTTGACAAAGTGGATGTAAATACCAACCAAACACATAAAAAAATTATGCATGATGGAAAGACTTATCCCTTAATTATTCTACTAAAAAAATATTATCCATATAGTCCTTATATAATGGAATCATTTCCTTTCTAGTGGCTTTATTGAGTTCCCTATAGTCCACACAAATTGTCTAGTTACTCCTTCCTTGGGAACAATAATCAAAGGCAAAACCCATTCACTATCTAAGATAGGGTATATAAAACCTACATATAAAATTTTCTATAGTTTATATTTAACTATGTCTTTAAGTGTAACGCTCATTCTCCTTTGTGGCTTCTGATTGGCAAGGAATCGTACTTGATGTAGATGTGATTTTTGAAAATGTTTGGATGGATTTCGTACATGTCACTATAGTCCCAGGAAAAGGTATAACTATGAGTTTTAGAGATGCCTAACAACTATTGTTATCAATTAGAAGTTAATTTGTTGTTCATTTTCAACACTTTGGTGGGAAACATTTCTACTATTTTAACCAATTAATTATTCCACATTCGTTGCTATCATCCCTAAGATTTATGAAAACCAATGATGAAACACTTTATATATTGTCACATAAATATATGTGGACCCTAAA
>ML780256.1:336422-347129 GCA_009831015.1 Picea engelmannii
GACAGCCAAATATTTTGAGATGGCTTACCTTTGGCTTCTTTCTGGTGAACATCTCTTCCGGTGTCTTGAGCCCAAGTGCACTATGGGACAATCGGTTTTGCACATAAACAACTGCCATTGTTGCTTTTGCCCATAAGCACATAGGAAGATCTTGATCTTCACAGTTTCCAGCATGGTTCTGTTTTTCCGTTCAGCTACACCATTTTGTTGGGAATTATAGGGAGTAGTGAGTTCCCTCTAGATCCCAACATCTTTGCAAAAGTTCACAAACTCTTTTGAGGTATATTCTCCTCCATTATCTGACTTGAGTATCTTAATCTTCTTTTCATAAAGGTTCTCTATCAAGGCTTTGAATTCCTTGAACTTGTTGAACAATCCAAATATATTCTGGTCTTATGAGCGTAATCATCAATGAATGATACATAGTATACATACCCACTAATGGAGGACGATGGCATTGGGCCACATACATCTGAATGAATGAGTTCTAGGACTCCTTCTGCCTTGTTGTCCCTCTTCAGAAACGGGTTCTTGATGTTCTTCCCTTGTGCACATCCATTGCATACGCCTTCATGGTCACCTTTGAGTTATGGTAAACCTGTGACCGCTTTGCATATGTATGGTAGCACCTTGTAGTTGAAGTGAGCTAATCTTCTATGCCAAGATTCTTCAATGGCATGGGTCATGGCAGCTTCTGAATAACCCTTTAGCTTATGCGAGCCACCTTCTTCTTTTCCAATGATGATTGCTTCATTTATGGTCTCTCCTTTAGCATGTTGCCTTCTGCAACCTTTGCTATAGCTTCCTCATGTGACCTGGAGCAAGGTCAACAAAACAACAAGCAAGAATAATATCCTTCTGATAATATAAAGCAACAGCACGAACAATCATCACAGTAGCTCCTTTAGAGCTATCACTTATAATTTATCTGAAGCAAAGATTAAAGGTAAGGAATACAATACGAAGTGAGGTCAACACTCTCATAGTGTTGTGACCAAGCATTCTTCCATGGCAACCTGGAACTTTGAATCTTATTAATCTTGATTAATCAAACCTGGAGCCTTGTCCTCAAGAATGAGTGCTTGCTTTTCTTCCAGGTCCCCTTCACTCAAGTGACGAGTGCTTTCTTCAACCTGTCTATTGTATTAAGACAATACGCTATCTTGACAGAAGGTTAGGTTAGAGGATAAGCTCTATGATCAACTTTTAATGCTTCTAATAATTTTATCATAGCTTCAACATGCAACATTGATCAAGATAATGTTATGACAAATAGATGCATATCAGAATAATCACACCTGGGTTGCAACATTCCTCTGAATGTGTTGGATCTTGAGATCCTTCTGGATCTATGGAAAGAGATCCCTTCTCCTGCAAATACTCTTTAGGGTTTAACCATTAAACATATGTGAGTACATACATTTGATAGCATTTGCAGGTGGTGGCACCATCTGGCAGCAGCAGTAATCATTACCAACTCTTTAAAAGCTTCAAGGGTGACTGCCACTGGTAGTATGGCTACAACTGCAACTGGTTCTAAGACTGCAACTACAACTGCAACTTTAGGGTTTTATGAGGAAACCCTAATTTTTCAAACTTTGAATTTTGAAATTCTGATCCAGGGGATAGATGCGTTGAGTTGAGGCGAGTTAGATGGTGCAGTCAGATTTTTGAAAATCCAACTCTTGCCTCCACCTCGAGTCATGATTTCCATGACTGATATCATGTCCCTTGTTTTCAGTGCCAGAAGTCGGTTAAAGATGCCTTCAAAGATATTTCATTTATGAGTTTTGGTAACGGTTTCTAATTTGAAAGACACAATAGTGTTGCGATGTGCAAATTTGTAAGTTCTGATCAGGCGACCACATGTCAATCAAATCTGATGCTGAGAAAGATTCTAGGGCCGAGGTTTTCTCAAAGTTCATCCTAAGATTGTGTTGAAGATCTCAACAGGTGTCTATTGCACAGATATCCCATGTTACCTCCTCTACGTATTAATTTTCACGGGAAATTTGTGCTCGAGTTTTTGTTTTTCTAAGCTTGCACAGTAGTAAGGGATCCATATTTGCATGGTAGCCTTGTTTTTCTCCTCTTCGGACCTGTAAATTTATTTTCTTGTATCTATGGTCTGATCATTGTTGTTTGCTTTAACCATTGAAGTCGCAAGCCTGTAAATAGCCTATCCTTTGTGTATGCGTTGCGCTACCCAGAGGTGTTGCTCAAACCAACTATGTTTTCATTGCTTCCTCTCACCTTGGGGTTTGGCATTTCACTCAATTGCAGAGGGCCAAATTCAGACTACCTCCTCATTGTTCACACTCCAGAATACTTGTACAAGCCTAAGGGTTTAATTCCTACAAAGTCTAGTTTGGCTTACTAGCATCAGTCTGTCTAAAAGAGTCATCCGTATCTATTTAAATCCCTATCCAAAGCCTTCCCGGTCATTACAATCCCTTAAACTTCTTAAAAGCCCTCATTTTGAGAAATGGAGACTCCTCAATCGAGGAAGACACACAAAGGTGGCAAGGTGGTCAGAACAGAACCGGTGGACATGCATCTTTCTGATACAGAACCCATAGCAAGAGAGGCCTTTCAAAGAGTAGGGTGTCTCTCTTTCTGTTAGAACATGCAGACAGGCCATCCAAAGGTGGCAAGACAGTTTGCACTACAGTTTGATGGTAAGAAAACTAAGGTTGGGGATTTGGAGTTTGAAGTGACTGAAGCCTCTATCTCAGTTGCAACAGGGATCCCCATTACCGGTGAAAGGTGGTTCGAAGCCATGGCTTTGAGTTCAGCCTATGCAAAAGATATTTTTAAACCTGAATATCAAGCCAATGACTTGTCCAAAAGTATGCCAAGGAGTCAATTGATTGAACAATTTGATAGATTATTGAAGATCATACAGAGATATTTTTCTTGTGAAGGGAGATTCAACACCTTGTACCAGTACCATATAAGGTTGTTGCTACATTTTACTGGTAAGGTTGATATGAATGTTCCTTATTACTTGTTGAGGAGTATAGGTGAGATGTCAGATAGGATATAGGCCAAATCTAAAGATGTGGATTCTAGCCTTTTTCACTTTAGATTAATCATAATGTTAGTGTCTAAGGAATTGGGTAAGAAAGAGATTTCATGGGAGCATTTTGTTGTCACGTCTCATTTTAGGTTGGATTTAGCACCAACTCCTCAATCACAGAAGGCAAGTCCTTTGTCACCCACCAGTGCTACTAAAACAGGAACCAGTAGGAAGAGAAAGGGTAGAACCCCTGTTCAAGTTCCAGAGATCAGCAAGCAGGTCATGGAGGCTGAGGAGGAAGTTTGTCCTTCTCCACACAGATATTTTTCACCACCTCCTCCACCAGGGATAGAAGAGGTGCCTTCTTCAACCAAGGCTACATCCAAGAAAGGGAAGAAGCTTATCTTTCCCTCTTCTCCTCCAGTAATCGAAATCAAGGGTAGAAGGCCTTTCACAAGGTCATCAATTCCTAAGGAGGTTTTCAAAGAATAGTCTTTACCAAAACCCTTATTCAAAAGAAGAAGGGTAAGAGCATTGAAAATCCTGTGGAGGAAAAATCAGAAACCCTTATTCAGAGGAAGAAGGGTAAAGGTAGTTCTCAGCCTACTAAAGGGAAACAAGAAACCCCTGTACAGAAGGGTAAGGATAAAGGTACTAAAAGACCTTTGGAGAGTAAAGATGAAACCTCTGAGAAAGGCATTGAGAAGCCTATTGAAAGAAAAGATGAAACCCTTGTGCTGAGAAATAAGAATAGAAGTAAAGTCATCAAGGAATCTGATGAGGTAGACAAGACACTTCCCATGCAGGAGGAAGAGGAGTCTGAGAAAAGGCCTAGTGAGACTGTACATGACATTGTTCCTCCTGAC
Source organism: Picea engelmannii (assembly GCA_009831015.1). Classification (NCBI taxonomy): domain Eukaryota; kingdom Viridiplantae; phylum Streptophyta; class Pinopsida; order Pinales; family Pinaceae; genus Picea; species Picea engelmannii. Next base: position 340,308 of record ML780256.1, read on the forward strand.
AGTCAGACCTACAAAAGACTTATCAAGCAGCTTAGAGATGCAAGAAAAGAAATAGCTCGTCTTAAAGCAAAAGATAAGGTCAACTTGGCTCAGATGAAAGAGCTCATGGATGGCTACAGTCATACCCTTGACTTGGCAATATTTGCAGCAAGGAGGGCCCAGCCCCTTCATAGATAGATAAGGAATCTCTACAGGAAGAACAGAGGATTCCAATCTCAGAAAAGGAAGATAAAAGCAGAGCTGAAGCATTTTCAAGATGAGGTAGCCCAAAGAAATCTACAGGTGTTGGTTGAAGCTACCATTGAAGATGACAAACCAGCAGGTAAGGAGAGAACAGCTACACCAAAGAAGCTTGTCAATGCTAAGAAGAAGAAGTTTGTTGTGTCAATTAAAGATCCTCTTTCTACCAGAAAGAGTATGAGGTTAAGTGTCAAAATGACAAAATAGTTGGTAAAGGGTAAGCCCCATTTTTGAGGATGTATCTTTTTGGGAGGGTTAATCAATATGAAAATATTATATCTGCCATCTATACAGGCTTCTAAGTGCTTAACTATTTGGGTTTTGGGTTTTTACTAAGTGCTAGCTTCCCCATCAGTAGAAGGCACCACCTACTTTGCAGTCAAGGCTCTTGGTTAAAACGGTTTTGTCATCATGGAAAACCACAAATTACTCTGCACATGTTCAAGGATTGAAGGCGTTGCATTTTTGTAATGCTACCCAAACTTACACACAGACACAGCGTAAGTGGCACTACCCAATGGCGCTACCTAATATTTCACAGAGGGTAAAGGTTTGCACACATGCGCAACACAGAGGCGCTACCTAATGGTGCTACCGAATATTTCACAGAGGGTAAAGGTTTGCACACAGGCGCAACACAGGGACGCTACCTACAGGCGCTACCCAGTATTGCACAAAGCGCAGAGTCTGTACACATATGCAGGATAGTGATGCTACCTACAGGAGCCTTTTCTCCTTGTAGTGTGCTACCTAGATTGGCTACCCAAAGAAGATGCCAATAAAGACCAGGGATCTAGGAGGACCAAGCTAACAACTTTTGGATAAGTTGATGATGAAGAATGATGGAGAAGAAGTAGTTGGCATCATGAAGACAACCACATGATTTGAAAGACACATGGAAAACAGGGAGCTGCGTAGCAAAAGGGAATCAAATTAGTTTGAAATTCAGTTGGATTAGTCACCAACATTTTCCTGTTTTATAGCATAGGTGGTTAGATAAGTTGTTAGATCAAATAAATGTTTACAATTTTTCAAGGGAAGGGGGGCAGCTTGTACCTCCAGTTGTTGCCTCCCTTTTGTTATAAATAGATAGATCATTTGCTTTAGTAGGTTCGGATGGTTGAGCAAGGCTCCCTTATACTATAATATTTTGATGAAGAAACTGTGATCTAGTGATGTACTGGACTTAAGACTTTTTGACTAATATAAATCATCTTCTTTTTCAGCCTATTTGCTTTTGATGCTAAATGTTCATGCTTTGAATGATTCACATGAATGATTGTGGTTATGTTATGATGGATGTTTGATCATTATGTTATCATGATGTTTATTTAGTTTCCTTAGTTTCTCAGTTCAAGAAGATCTTGTGTTAAGAAACTTTCCTCCTTAGGATTTTGTGGACCTGATGTTTACTGCAGCCCCTACACTTCTCTCATTCAAGTCTTCCCTCTATTCATACTTACCTCCAAACTACTAATTGAAATCAACCAAGACCTTATTTGTCGGTGCATGCTAGCCCTGTTATCTGAGTTAGAACATTATCACTTGAGTCCTTTTCCATTTGACTCTTTAAACACCCTTACATTCACTTACAACTTGATGGGTACTAGGCTTACCTTCCATGCAATCTAAAGGTGACTCCTAGTGCTAACATTTTTGGCATCATTGCCGAGGATGATTTCAAGACTTTTCCCTGTGATTAAAACGACACAAATTCTAGTTCTAAAGGTGCATTAGAACTCAGTGTTTCGAAGATTGTAGACTGCACCTGGCGACTCCATTGTTTCAGCTCTATCACCTAAAGGCAAACATAGGAGACCAAATCCACAGCTACCTTTGGTACCACCTGAGGCTGACCCAGAGAAGATAATCAAGAAGGGAAAATCTTCTCAAAAAAAAATTTCTGCTGCTGCTAAAGGTGCTTATGGTCAGTCGCCTGATTCTACTCTTGATACTCCAGTTGTTTTATCAAGTAAGCTTCCTTTATCTTCTATTGAAGTATCTAAAAAGCTTGATTTTGAAGAGTTTCCTGTTGAATACTCTTCCTTTGAAACTGATTCAATTGAAAGAAGAAAACATTGATATTTTCTCTTCCCCTAATATTGAGAAGTGTTTCAGTCTTGATAGTTTTGAAGATTTCCCTACTTTAAGTTTTGCTACACCTCTTTATGTTAAAACTTTTGCCACCAAAGAAGTAGGAACTTCATCTCCTTCTCAGACCTTACCATCCCCTTCCAAGACTCAACCTTCTATTGTGAAAACCGAAACCCCCTCTTCATATGTTCCTTCCTCTCCAACTCTACACACAGTCAAGTCTCCTTCTCCTTCTTGTTCACCAAGAATCCAAAATCAAATGGCAGTTGTTAACCCCCCTGCAAATAGGATGGATGCCATAGTGGCTGCCAGATATGCTCCTCTAGTCTTACCTCAGCCATTGAATGCTCTCCCTCCTAGAGATTATTTGAAATACATGCCTAAGTTCACAGGAGAAGAAGATGTAATAGTTGAGGAACATCTTGTTGCTTTCTATAGCTATGCAGATAACCAAAATATTGAAAATGAAGATGTTTGGATGAGGGTTTTCATCCAAATCCTTTTTGGTGAGGCTGGGAAGTGGTTTAGGGGTCTAGCCCCTGGATCCATTATTGGTATTGAGGCATTAGATGAAGCCTTCTCGAGGCATTGGGGTGACAAAAAGGATTTTTTGTACTACATAACTGAATTTGGATCTTTGAAAAGGAAAGAAGGAGAGTCTGTCTCTGACTTTTCTAAAAGATTTAACAAAATGTACAAGAATATCCCTGATGGGATCAAAGCCACTGAAACTATGGAAAAAATCACTTATGCCAGTGCATTTGATTCTGAATTCTGCCTCCTTTTGAGAGAAAGAAGGTCACCTTCTTTGGTTCATATGCAATATGCTACCTTAGAGGTAGAATCCAACATAGTGGCATCAGATAAGCTCAGGGGGAAATCTGATAGGGATAGGAGAAAAAAAAAATGCTGGAACTTCAACTTCTGATTCCTCTGTTGTCCATTCTCAAGTAGATGAGCTGACCAAATTAGTAAAATCCCTTTCCACTGAAATTGAGAAATTAAAATCATAAGGGAAACAAACATATAAAATGCTCAAAACAATGATAACAAAGGTAACTACAGGAGATCAAATAATGCTCCCCAAATCTTTCCTAGAGATCCTAGAAATAGAGAGAGAGATGATCAGAGGGTACAAGCTCCTTTGCAAAATAATTTGGTGGTTGATGAAGAAGAAGAGGAGGTAGAATTTGATCCTAAGATTCACTGCTTAGGTGATACATCCCCATCCCTACACTTGACTCAATCCTCTTACAAGCAATCTTTAATGGATATTCAAATTAATGAGTTAAGCAAGGGAGAGAAAGCAAAGGAAAATCCTAGTAGATATAATCTGAGATCTAAGAAGAATGAAGAAAAAATTGATGCCCCTAATCAGCCTATGCAAAAAGAAGATTTTTCCAAGGCTGTGACAGTGAGCAGCAAGGAAAAAGACTTTCAGAACCCACAAGTTCTGATAAAAAATCCTTCTCCTTAAACAAAAGAGATTTTGAAGCCTTCCCCTTCCTTCAATTTTGAGAATGAGATCCAAAAAATAAAGATCCATGTACCTTTTTTGGAATTGATAAAAAATGAGGATTTTAAAAAATATTTATCCAAAATGTTACAGCCATAATCATCTTCAAATGCCACTGACTTAATAAATCTGCAAGATAAAAAACCAGCGGTGATTTTAGGTCCTTTGATAGAAGACAAAGATGACTCATCCCCACCTTTTTATACTTCACTGAATATACATGATAAGGTGATACACAATTGTCTCATGGATTCAGGGGCATCCCACAATCTTATGCCAAAATCTATTATGGATGAACTTGGGTTAGAGGTCAGAAAGACTTATCATGATTTATATTCTTTTGACTCCAGAAAAGTCAAGTGTATTGGAGTCATTAAGGATATGGTGGTGACCTTATTTCAGTTGCCCATGAAGAGTATACTTATGGATATCATAGTTGTTGATGTTCCCCCCAAGTTTGGCATGCTCTTGTCAAGGTCTTGGATAGAAAGACTTGGGGGAACCTTGCAGATGGATCTCTCTTATACTACTATTCCTATTTTTGGGGGAGAGCATAGAAGACTTTACAGGGAAGCTCAATTGGCTTACATAATTAGTGATGAAGCAAACCCCACAAATCACCCTGTTTTTGCTTTTGATACAAATCTAGAATCTAGTATTTTGCAGCTCACTGATGCTCCTGAAGCCCCTTTAGAAATCAGAAAAAAGTCCATCAACTTTTCTGAAGAGTCTCTTCTAACCACTTCTATCTGGAAGATGTTCTTTGATGGAGCCTCTTCCAAGGAAGGTGCTGGTGTTGGGGTTATCTGTGTCTCACCAACTCAAGAAACTATATCTTTGTCATATAAACTAGAATTTGAGACTACTAATAATGTGGCAGAGTATGAGGCTCTTGTCTTGGGTTTGAGGGCAGCTAAAGACATGGGGATAGAAGAGTTGTCAGTATTTGGGGATGTTGAATTGATAGTCCATCCGATTAAAAATATTTATCAGACAAATCATCCTAACCTTAGATCTTAAAGAAATGAAGTGTGGGATTTGGTGGACAGTTTTTTCTCTGCTTTTAATATATCATTCATTCCTAGAGAAGAGAATACCATGGCTAATTCTTTGGCTTTATCAGCAAGCAACTTCAGAATTCCTATACCACCAAAAATCAAGTATGATGTAGAAGTCAAATACAAGCCTTCTATACCAGACAATGTAAAATATTGGAAGGTGTTCAAAGATGATTTAGAGCTTAAAAATTTTCTTGAGACTGTTGATGAATTTTCTGCATTACACATTGATCAGGATCATGATTCAGAAGTCACTCCTCATGCTGATGTTTTCCTCAATAAAATTGCTAATCATCATATTGTGCAGCTGCCTAGTAATCATACACCAAAGGGATTGGTTCCTTTGGAAAGATCCATTGATGATGCAGATATAACCAAGTGCAATGTGGGCACTGAAAGGGATCCAAAATATGTCAAACTGTCAAGCAGCCTATCAGAAAAGTAGAGGACCGAATATACTAAGTTGTTGAAAGAATTTGTTGATGTATTTTCTTGGACTTATGAAGATCTCAGAACTTATGACACAAGCATAATAGAGCACAAGATCCCATTAAAAGAAAACACCAAACCCTTAAGGAAAAATTTGAGGCAAATCAATCCTATGTTGCTCCCTATCATGGAGAAAGAAGTTAAGAAGCTTTTAGATGCAAAAATTATCATTCCTTTGAGGTATTCTGAATGGGTAGCCAATTTGGTCCCAGTAAGAAATAAGAATGGAGAAATCAAACTTTGTGTTGATTTCCGAAATCTGAATAGAAGCTCAAAGAAGGATAATTATCCTTTACTCAAGATGGAGCACATATTACAGAAGGTGACAGGAGCAGCCAGGATGTCTATGGTTGATGGATTTTCAGGATACAATCAGGTAATTGTTTTTACAGAAGATAGGGAGAGGACGACCTTTACCACTCCTTGGGGGACATTTATGTATGCCAAGATGTCCTTTAGTTTGATGAACACAGGGGCAACTTTTTAGCGAGCTATGGACATAGCATTTATTGGAGAAAAGGACAAGTTTGTTGTTATCTATTTAGATGACATAACTGTGTATTCTTAGTCTGATAAGGAACACTATGATCATTTAAGAAAGGTTTTCTTGAAATGCAGAAAATTTGGCCTCTCTTTGAATCCGAAAAAATCATTGTTTGCCATGAAAGAAGGAAAATTATTGGGGCATATCATGTCAGCTGAAGGGGTAAGGATTGATTCCAGCAGGGTTGAGGCTATACAAACTTTGTCACTCCCTAGATCTAAAAAAGAGGTATAATCTTTTATAGGAAAAATCAACTTTTTGAGAAGATTTGTGTCAAATTTTGTTGAGTTAATTAAGTATATCACAGCCATGCTGAGGAAGGATAGTGAAATCAAATGGACTGTTGAGGCTCGTGATTCTTTTGATCAAATAAAGAAATCATTGATAGAAGCCCCGGTTCTTGTCAGCCCCGACTACTCCAAAGACTTTCTTTTTTTTTCTTTTGCCCCTTTTGATAGAGTAGCAGCAGTCCTATTGTAGAAGAATGTTGAAGGCTTAGAGCAGTCCATTGCCTTTTTCAGTAGGGCATTGAGAGATGCAAAAATAAAGTATGACATTATGGACAAACAAGCTTATGCATTGGTAAATCTCTTAAGTCCTTCAGAGTTTTTTTGGCAGCCCAACATGTTTTCACTTTTTAAAAGCGACAAATGATAAGTTATGTAGCTACCGACACGTGGTCATGGGATTATTGCTTTTCAAAAGTAGTTTTGAATTGTAAATGTGATGTCTCGGTTATTCCTATTGTTTTCCTTTCTTCGTTTTGGTGTCTTCGTTCATGATTGAAAGCATGAACGAAGCATTGAAATTCATGATTGTTTTACTGTTTTATCTAAAGTTTGTGAAAGGAAGATGTCTCTACAATTTGGTTTCTAATAAAG
>ML780256.1:359821-372636 GCA_009831015.1 Picea engelmannii
CTCTTAACCCTTTATAAAGATGTTTATTTGCCTTTTCAATCATAGGTTAATCATAAATACCATCACTATTGTCCCCATGATCCTCATCTGGATGACCGAATAAGTCTTGGATCATTTGATTTGTCCCATCATCTTGAACTGTGTTATTATTGTCATCTACTTCCATGGGAACTTGATCTTCATTATCTGCTTCAAATTCTTCATCTTGTACAACATCATTTCTGCTACTACTCGATGCTTTATGCATAAAGTTAGGGGGCAAATCTAACTTTATAATTACAAACAATCATGAAAAATTAGTGCATGTATAAAACAATATAAAAGTTTGAGAATACAATAAATATTAAAATAGATAATGAATATATATATATATATATATATATATATATATATATATCATGGGACGATATTCATTTGATCCTCCGTCCATGTGCCCATATTTTCTACAATGTTTTTTAGTTGTTGCTATTAAAACTCTTTCGAAACGTCTAGTATGAAAATTTTTGCAAGGGAAATAACATTTACCGTCACCCTTTTCACCCTCTTTAATTTTTTTCCCACCTCTAATGTTTTCTGACATTCTTCCCCACTAACATATACTGAAAAAAATACATGTTTTTTGTTCGCCAAGAAGACCAACTTATACCCTTTTTGAACTGTCATTATTATAGCAAACTTGTCGCAACATCCGTAAAATGCAACATATTTATAGATTTTATAACGTCGCAATTGCGACTTTAGTTGACCAAGTCAAAGTTGACTTGGTCAAATACTAGGTGACTGTTGGGGTGGGGAAAACCTAGTGTCCACAATGTCGCAAGTGTGACGAATATTTCACCATCGTCACGAGATGGAAATATTACGTCGTTGCAAGAGCAATGTCCTTAGTAGTACGTCGCAAGAGCGACATTTTTAGTAGTACGTCACAAGAACGACATTATCGGGCAATATGGAGAAAAAAATTAAAATTTCCTCTATTTTTCGACAGTATGGCCAATTTTGTCCATAATGTCACAAATAGAACATCGCAATTTTTCCAATATGTACTAGTGTTAGCATGCCATCATTCGACAGTTGATATCCCTCATACTTCAACCTTGTGGGTTCTTGTTCTAGGTATGATCTCATAGTTTTGAAAAATGCATCTGGTTCCTCTGCACTTTTGACTCTTTCCTTGATGTCTAGTTCACAAGTTCTTACAGTTGCCAAGTGAATCACTTTCATACTTCTACTAAGGGCATCAACCACCCTATTTTATTTTCCTTTAATATGTTTGATTTCAAAATCAAACTCACTAAGGAGAGCCATCCACCTAACCTGTCTAGCATTGAGTTTGGGTTGGCCGAACAAATATCTCAGCCCACTATGGTCTGTCATAAGTACGAATCTTCTTCCTAGGAGGTAATGCCTCCACATTTTTAAAGCATGTACTATGGCATCCAATTCTAAATCATGTGTCACATAATTGATTTCATGTTCCATTTTTTTGGATTCGTAGAAAATCACATGCCCTTCCTGCATGAGGAATCCACCGAGTTCTTCCTTGGAGGCATCTGTACACACAAGGGACTGCTTGTTTGGGTCTGCAATTTTCAGCACAGGTGCAATGGTTAAAAGGTGTTTCAGTTGTTGAAAACTCTGTTCACATTCTATTGTCCAAATAAATCTAACTCCCTTTTTCTGAAGGGAGGTGATTGGATAACCGGTCTTGGAAAACTGCTTTATGAACCTCCTATAATACCCGGCTAGGCCCATAAAGGATCTAATATCAACTACATCTTTTGGGGTAGGCCAATCCATAATGGATTTGATCTTGTCAGGATCAACTGCCACTCCTTCAGAGATAACATGGCCTAAGTAATGGACTTGTTTTTGGAAAAAATCACACTTACTAAACTTTACATAGAGCTTGTGCTCTCTCAACACTTGAAGAACTAACTTAAGGTGTTCTTCATGCTACTCCCTGCTCTTAGAATAGATTAGGATATTATCAATCAAAACCAACATAAATCTATCCAAGAACTTGTTGGGGACATTATTCATTAAGCACATAAAGGTGGTTGATGCATTGGTAAGCCCAATTGGCACCACCACAAATTCATAGTGCACATACCTCATCCTAAAGGCGGTTTTTATGGATGTATTCATCCTTAATTCATACTTGATGTTATCTAGACCAAGTCAATATTGGAGAAAATTGTAGCACCCCTTAATTGGTCAAACAAGTCATCAATTCTAGGCAAGGGATACTTATTCTTAATGGCCATCTTGTTGAGTTGTCTACAGTCTATGCACAAACTGAGTGTGACATCCTTCTTCTTCACAAATAAGGCTGGTGCTCCCTAAGGAGACACACTAGGCCGAATGTAACCTTTGTACAACATCTCCTTCAGATGTAGTTTGAGATCAACTAGCTTTGGTGTACTTATTCTATACGGTGCTCTAGACATTGGCACCACTCTGGGTACAAGTTCTATTGAAAAATCAATATCTCTTCGTGGAGGTAGACCTGGTACCTCTTTTGGAAACACATCTTTGTACTCTCTTAATATAGGATGGTCCTCTAGGATTGGTTTATTTTCCTCAACATATTTCAGCATTTGTATTTCATACAAAGGACATCCTTTTCTGCAATACTTCTTCACTTGAAGGGATGATATTTGTCTCACTAAGACATGATTTTGAATTCCTTGTAGGGTTATTTTCCTCCCTTCCTCATCTTCACACTCCAATGTTTTATTATAACAGTCCAACTTCGCTTTATGGGCAGCCAACCAATCCATGCCAATCAATAGGTCATATGATACTAAAGGCAACATGTTTAGGGTCACTTGGGTGAACAATCCATTCATAATGAATCAACATGCTGGTCTGACCTCTGTTACCTTTCTTTTTTTTCTAGTGGCTAGCTATACCAACCATGGTTTAACATGTTTTACTTGTTGCAGTTTACATTTCTCAAAATCTTGAGGGGCAACATAACTCAGATTAGAACCGGGGTCAATTAAAATGGAAACTAGATGGTCGGCAATGATACCTTCCATCTCCACCACTGAAGCTTGGTGGTCAACTTGTCTATTATCCAGGACTGCATAAATCTGTGGCATGCTTCTAGCCACATCATTGACTGTGGTAGATTCTTGGATGTTGTTGGCCCTCCTCTTGTTCTCTTTCCTATGTGGGCAGTCCCTCAGCAAATGTTATTCTCCTTATCCCCAACATTTCAAGGGTTCTCTCTTTGTATTATCTATCTTTCCTAGGATAGATCCAAAGGGTTTATTTCCACTTTGAGATGGAAAATTTTACTGATCCACACTCTTAGTATGAAGGCTCATCTTAGAGCTTTTCTTATGATTCTTACATATTGAGGATTTAAACCCCTTCTTCTTGAATCCCAGATTACTTTTCTTCTTCCAATCCTTATGAGGTCGTGCCTTGTTCTTGAATTGCTCATAGCAGTACCTTGCCTTTCGAATATTATCTTCTAAAGTTTTAGGTTCATCAAACTCAATTATGTCCCGGAAGGACTAAGGCAACCCACTAATAAATTGTTGCATCTTTACCTTTTCATCCTTTATGTAGGGCACATACCTCATCAGCTCAAGAAATATGTTGATATATTCATCTACTGTGAGTTGTCCTAGCTTGAGTTTATAGAACTCCTTGGTCCTTTCATCATAGTATCTTTCAGATAGGTACTTCCTCTTAAAGTATTTTTCGAATTGTTTCCATGACAATTCCTTCTCATGAATTCCTTTCACAATTCTAAGGTCCTCCCACCAGATGTAGGCCTTTCCATTCAAGTTGAGAATGACTATTTGGGCTTTCAAGTTTTCAGAGTAGTCATGGACTCTGAAGTACTTCTTCAAGCCAAGTATCCAAACTTCTGCTTCTTCCCCCTTTTTAATTTCTCCATTGAAAGTGGGTGGTTTGGCCTTCTTAAAATCTTCAGGATCATGGCTCTTGGAATGTTTCCTCCTCTTTCTTCTCCTCTAAGAATGTGAACTAGTCTCACTACTAGACAACTCCTTGGAGTTGTCAGTTTCGCCACTAGAGGATTCTTTAGTTGAATCCTCGGTGTTAGCATGTCTCTTGGCTCCATGTTGGGCCTTATTTGATGTGCTTCTCCTTGTGTGGCTACTTTCAAGACCATATTTTTGTATCTCAGGTGGGCTATGGGTTTTCTTAGTATGATGTTTATCCACATTACTGGTTGTTGGCCCATGTTGCAGCTGCCTTTCTATATCTGATAGGCTTTGCAGTAGGACTGCATTAATTTCAGTAAATGTTTTTCCTGCTCTTTTATCATCCTTTCATTGTACGCCTTACAACTTTGTAATTCTGCCATGAGGCTTCTTACAATTTCATCCAAATTCAAAGGGGTTTCCACCACCCTCCTCTCATCAGATTATTCTTATCTATTGTGGGAGCTTTCCCCCAACTCATGGTGTGTCACCATTCTTTACGATGTAGTTTTCCTTTTTGTCCACTGATTGTTTGAGTGTTGATAAAACATTTTTTGTTAGTTAATTATCTATTGATTTATGAAAAACATATATAATTTGTAAGGTGAAATCAACTTCATTATTTGGCAACATTAGCAATACACAGTTCATCTTTTTTGAAACATGTAACAACAACAAAAAGTTTCATTCCTCTCTTCAGTAATAGATTTTAAATAAGTTCTTATCGATAGGGTAAGATAGGGTGCCACCCCTTAAATTTTTTCTAATAATTTTGTATTCAACTCGTTCATGAGCCCAAGCAGGTCAAGTGTTGTTACCTGCTCTCATACCACTTTGTCACATACTCGGACCCTAAGTACCTTTTTGAGGGATGGGGTATAATTTTTTTCGCTCTTCTCAATCATCTTGAATCCCTGTAACTAGGATTACATCGCCTTCAATTCAATGAGGGTTTTCCAACGACTATAAATTTGTCCAAATCCGAGTTATGGATTGCAAGTTATGGTCCTTGAAAGTTATTTAGCCTTCATCAACTAGAGTCTCTCACCGCCATGTGGCACCCACGTGGATCCCTGTCACCTGACACTCCACATCATCATAGCATACAAAGACTCTCCCAACCAGAGGTTGACACTTGTCTAGATCTTGTAGGCCTATTAAATTAATTAATCATTGTCATAATAAAATCTCGCTCTTTACTAATCATTTATTTAATCCCCATTGGGGACAATTAATCTTAATTAATCCATTAACCTCATAATTACATTTTTATTCGGCCTAAATTACTGGCCCAGTAAAAACAAAGGATTACTTCCCTTTCACCTTGGGAATCCCACATTTCGGGGCAAATTAGTGTTAATTATTATATCAATGCCCCATCACATTAACTTATAATATAATCATGTTACTAAATCGTTTTTAATTAATTATATTATAATATAATCCCATTTAATTATAATATAATATAATTAAATATATCAAAGGGTTCTTAGGGTTATTAATATCAATTAACACCTAAGTCACTGGACTTCGACGTAATTACTCTCCATGCTTTTATGGACATACCCAGAACCCCGAACGTCGAAGTTCTGAAGAGGGTCCCACTTAGGTTATATTATGATGCAAATGTAATTGATTATATTACCTTATAATATAATAAATTGCATTTAATATTTATTATAATCATTTTCATATTCTTAATCTCACTAAACATAATATAATGTAATTAATTACATTTAATATTTATGCTAACATTGGAACACAAAAAGGTAGGTTTGGGCCTTCGACCATTTTAGCTCGTGCACTTTATAACCCCAAACATCTCGGAGTCCCGAAATGGTCCCACACACATGGGTTATAAAATGTATATAATATAATTATTTGGGAAAAGGTTGACCTCGTCCACGTAAGGATTTTATAATATTACGATATATTATAATACCATAAGCCCCATTAAAGTTTGTACTTAAGAACTATAATTTTTCCATTAAATGTTTTCCTAAGGAGACTCCAAGTTGAAGCCTTCGAGAGTTATCACAACGCATCACTTCATAATCTCGAAGCCCCGAAGTGGTCCCACATGCATACATTACACATTAAATAATAATATAAATGGAAAAGGAGTTGCTCTCGTCCATGTGTTCATTGTAATATATTAATTTTATAATAAACCCCATCAAAATGTGTGCCTAGGTTTTCATAAAATTCCAATATATATATATATATATATATATATATATATATATATATATATATAATAATAATAACAATTTCACACGTCTGTCACTCCCAATGCCCGAAGTCCCAATAATTACTTGGTGAGGTTTAATTTGAATTTTATTTAATTAAACCTACAATTAAAGGGAATGAAAATCAATTTCCTATTTTCGAGGCTTTTAAAAAGATGTAATAAAAAACATCCTAATTTCCCACTAAATTTCTTCATCCTTTGCTTAGAATTTGATTTGTAATTTCTTTTCCTCATGGGTAAAGGAGTAAATTTCCTCAGCACAGAGCTTTACTTTCCCTACCTAAATTTAAGGAGTTGCTCTTAAAATAGGGATTCCCCCCCATAGTAAATTATGGTTTTCTACAAGAAGTTACAACTCCCTGATTTAAGGGGATTCCTTCCAAGTTTGTAGGGATTTTCGCCCATAATTAGTATAAATGTTTATTAATTTCCAAACGAGATTGTAGAAGCTTTATATTCTAATTTAATTAGGAAATTCCTTCCTTAATTCCTAATTCCTTTACTAATGCTTATTTATAATAGATTTTTAGTATTTATCCTCATTGGGCTATCTCCTTGAGGCCCAATTACAATTCTAAAACCTGGTATTTTCTAAGTGTTCAGGTGTATAAGTTCCAGGACACCTTAAGGTCATAAGAAAACTTATACAAAAAATTTTGTCTCTTTCCTTTCAAATTCCTGTAGAGGTTCTAACTGTATTATATGTCCTCATTAGAACATAACATGGGTTGTAAGCTAGATCAGCCTGAACAATCCCATCCAGAATTCTTCTTTTAGAACACAAACAACTAAGAAGTAAGGAGATAGTTGAAATAGTATTTAACTGAAAGCTTACTCATAGATTCACCTAAGTTTCTGAACTAATTTAACAGAGGTTGAATTTTCATTTCTCTATAACACTTGTTATCTCCTTTATGAACTTAGGTTTACTCATACACATACATGCTTCTGCAGGTGATCCACTGGCATTCTATTCCAAATATGGATGACTACCTATCATTAACACCTTCTTTGCCTAGATAGGCACAAACAGAAGGTAAAATCAATAATAGAGGTGATTTCCAGACTCCACTTCATATTTCTCAGTCACTATCACATCAACTTCACAAGTTCTCTTATTTAAATAGAATATAACTCTAGCATTCATAAAATTCAGAGAATTCATATTATAAGAGAAACTAATCAAGAACAATACAATACAAGGCTTAGACCAACACTTATCTGACAACTTGAAATTAGTTGGCAACTGTTGAAGCATGTTCCCTTTTCCACCCAACCATAGGAACAATTGCTTTTGAAATGGTTTAAAACTGCCCACCCCCTAGCTAGATCATGATGCCCCGAGAGAGATTCTTCTTTCTGTTATGTTATAGCCAGGGATGGAGGTTACTCCCCTCCTCCCATAGGAATTCTGGCAGTTTAGTTTTTTATCCACCAAGTAAGGGAGGTTGCTATGATTGCTCACTCAATCACTCCAAATCTCTGCAACTCCATTTATTAGCTTGATTAGAAAGAAAAATGTTGCCCAACAATTCTTGTACCCAGAAACATATTTGTTTCTCAGTTCTCTTAAGAACCAGAGAGCTTCTCACACTCTCCCTCCTCTTAAATGGTCACCAGACCCATTCCTATACATCCTCTATCCTTTGCCCATGATTTTCCTTCCTTTTCTTGCATTCCTCGATAAGATTTTGTCGGTCCAATTCCCAATTTCGTGGGTCAGATCATGAAGTTTCCAGATGGGTACTCTGACCATCTCTTCATTGACTCTTGAGGAAGATTTCCCAACTACTAGCTTGACTGGTAATTAAATTCTCTGGATTAGAGGACTGTTCTGGGTCTAAACAATTTCAATCCAGCAGAGTATTGGTCTAGTAGTGGTCATCTCAACCATTATTGGTTCCCCTCACCATCTATCTCATGCATCATGATCTATGTTGGAACACCTTCAACAGTGGTTCAACAAATTTCCATTTCTATTGTTTACTAATAGAAATATTTACATTACCTCTTTAGCAAGGGTTCATTTTCTTTCAAAACTCACATAACAATTATGTCCATAGTATTGGCCACAATAGCAATAATATTTACAAACTGGGGGAAACAAGGGTGTTACACCACGTTATCTCATCTCAACGCCACAACACTCATTTGTCGTTTTAATGGTCTCTGGCCTCGTCTTGTTGATATTCATGACTGGATGTCAAGATCTTGGTTGTCGGTTTTGAAAGGTGAAGTTTTCATACACCCTTGTGCTCAAGGGTTTTTCATTGTTGAGTTTGATATTCAAGAAGATAAAGATTTGATCTTTAGTTTTGGTCCCTGATTCTGGGGCTATTCTAGTTTATGTATGAAGCCTTAGTCTCCTTCTTTTGATCCTTCAAAGGATTCGTTATCTTCGACACATGTTTGGGTTAGGCTCCCAAATCCTCCCCTGCATTTTTGGGGATTATCCTCTCTCCCTGCCATTGGTAATGCTTTAGGCAGGTTTCATTATCGAAGCCCTAAAACAAAAAACTATAGCATCTGCACTTATACTTGGATCTGTGTAGAAATGGATTTTAGCAAAGGGTTCCCAACAAAAATAAACTTGACAGGGGATAACTTTTTGTGGACCCAAAAGTTGTATTATGAAAAGAAAAAAAAAATGGTGTCGAGCTTGTTTTGGTACAGGTCACTTGGCAACGCATTTCCCTAGGGGTCCTAAGAAATCTCAAAAGCAACACAAACCAACTTGGTGGGTTGGATCCCATATTGATCATCAACTTATTTACAAAGAAGACTCTATAGATACAGTCTCTCCCAAGGATGTGCCCAAAGGAGATCCATTGTTGCCATCTGACGTGGACTCTCCAGATTTGGTCCCTCCATTGGAAGTCTCTAAATCTGAAATAGAGGACAAGAAAGTCACAACAGAGATTACTGAGCAATCTGAAATGCATCAAACAACTCTTCGAAAGCTCTAAAGAAAAGTAGATTTGACTTCTCTAGATCCGGGTAAAGAAACACATGTTCACCTCATCTCCACTACTTCGGTAAGTTGGTTAGATGAGGCGGATGATGCTGAGGCATCAGAAAAATCAGACCCTCCAGATCCATGAAATGAGGGAATGACAGGAATTGTGTCGACCCCTCTATCTCTAAATAAAGGTTGGACGGTAGTTAAAAAGAGAGAAAAAAACCCTTCAGTATCCCAGCCAATGGTGACAAGAAGTAGGGCTCATAATCCATCATAATCATGTATTGTTTTTATTTTATTTTTTATATATTTTGGGTGTTTTCTACTCGATATATTCAGTGCAATGTAGTAATAATATCAGACAACTTTGGTCTTATAGGAGTAAAAGGAATCTTAGAAAGTAGTTGGAGTAATGGAGCTGGATTTTTTCTATATATACCAGCCCACTTTTTGTACTCAGCAGCCATAGTCGCGCCCTTTTTAATAAATAACATTTCCCAGATTTTGTATAAAAAAAAACAAAGTGAATATATTATTATATTATAAAAGTGAGTCATATATTAAGTTTCAAATATTAAAGGGTATTGGAACTACTTTTTCATTTTATACCAAGGAGAAGGGAAATAAAAACGTTTATATGAATTATATTAAAACATGAAATATTATTTAAGGAGAAGAAAGGAAAGTGAAATTATTAAAGAAGACTCTCTAAGGACAAGTATTATTAAGTTCAATTAGTCATTTGGTGGAATCAAATATATATATATATATAAGGGAATATTTCTAAGCCCTTTACTTTTAGTAAACCAAGTGAGAGAATATTCAAAGAGTATTTAAAAAATGGGGTTATAAGGAACTAAGTTTAAAAGCAAAAGGTAATTGATATTATCAATTAAAAGGTTATGGAAGATATTATTTATCATTGACAAAATCAAATGGATCATAATAACAAGCGAAAATAAATATTTTCTTACGAAGGTTGTCCAATTTCATGTTGTCGATTATTTACATTAAAAGGGAGTATTCAAGGGAAATAAATTAATATCATTATCAACATGAATTGTGATGAGAATTACATTAATATCAATTTGGCAAACCAATTATTAATTCCAAAGTTGAATATAATTGAAAAGGAAGATATTTTTCGCAAGAAACAAAATGAAATTAAGGAGTTGCAAGTGAAAATTGATAAATATGAATATATATCTCAATTCAATGTTACATATATGTATAAAGAAGAAATTGACATCATTATCGAGTTACCTTGGTTTAAAAATCTAGGTACCTTCATCTTAAACATGGAGAAAAAGTTTGTGACATCTCCCTGTAAGGAGAAGATGATGACATTTCAAGACACTATTATGAGGTCAAAATCGATAATACCTTCATCTAAAGATTTTAAAGATATCTATAATATGATCCCTCAAGAAAATCAAAAGTCAATAGTAAGGATGCAAAAATTATTTGACAAATTTATCACAGATAAAAATGAAGAAATTTCTCGCTTAAAAGAGTAAAGTAAAAAACTACTTACACACATCAAGAATTCAAAGGATATAACACAATGTGTTCTGAAGTTGAAACAAGAGAATCAAGATCTCAAGAAGAATCTATCAAAATAAAATGAAGAAAATTCTCGTTTGAAGAATCTTAATCAAGAGCTACTAAAACAAATCATAAAGTTGAAAGAAGAGAAACTTTGAAATCCAGACATTAAAGATATCATCAAATCAGATAATGAAGAAAATTTGTGTCGAAAAAATCATAATCAAAACCTATTTATACAAATAAATAAGCTTAAGAATAATAAGAGGGTGTTGGAAAACAAGTTGGAACAAATCCAAAAGGAGACACCAAAGTCCTCAGGAGTAAAAATACAAGTCATGGAAAAAGGAACAATTACAAGTCCAATCCACATCGCAACTCAAGAAGATGTCGATCCAGTTGAAGAAAATACATATAGGGATGTTGGAGTACAAATGATGGGAACTCCAAGAGTACGTACTAATAGAAGTTCATCAATTAACCAACCAACATCAATGCGAGAAGAAAATCATATATCGGAATTAAACCAAGAAAACACTACAAGCATGATAAGTGAAAATGATGTTATAAGAACTCCTTATCGACATCCAAACCATAAAAGCAGATATATTAAACAATTAGATTATCAATATCACTCAGTTTGGGAACAACTAACTTATCATCCAAAAAATATTGATATCGGTGCAATTCAGTCTCATGATAGCCATTCATCGTGGAAGTGCAACAGTTCACAGAAGATTGAATTAGGATGGTCTGACCATTTCAAAATTTGATAGTTCCACTCAACTCTTTGGCACTCATATCACCTTGTATCGTCAATCTTGAAAATGTCGAAAGCAAAGAATCATGCATTGTGAGCAAAAACAAAGACACAAGCCTCTCCATAAATACGCTTTGAGAACAAAACATTTATAAAGGGAAAGGCAATAACCAAGAAAAAGTGTGTTTTTATCTCGAGTACTCTTTTCTTTGAATATCTCAGGTTCTCTTTTCTTTGAAGTCTCTCCTTAAATGGTATCAAAGCCATAAGGGTTGTGCGAAATGTACTATATTCTTGTTCTATGTTCCCAATTTTTCGAGAGGGTAATGTTGAGAGATTCACCTTCTAAGGGTGAAAGCCAGAGGATCGACGGCTCGTGTAAGTCCCATTGAAGGCGCAGAAGCCGTTTAGGGCATTTGGAGCAACAGATCAATTTACGCAAACTCGTTGCAGTTTACTAGGTTTATTCAATTTTCATTATCTCTTAAAGTTATAATGGATCCCAATACAAGTTATGATTTCAGTTTTGCATTATCTACTTCTGCTCAATCTAGAAGAGATGCTCATAATAAACGATGGTTGTGGCTGAATAAGCTAGTCAACAAAACAACAAATGAACCATTTTATAATTCCCGCATCATATCTCAAGAATTTGACCCTCAACCAAACTGGTTTCTACCAGATATCGATGTAGAAAAAATTTACGATCTCCCCATGTTCCGATTTTGTGCTGCAAGTTTGTTTCGCTTTACGTCTATGAATATCCCGATCTCTCTTTCCCAGAGTGTTTATCAAATTCCTTTGATTAAAAGAGATGACATTGAATGGGGAATAGAAAATGGATATAATTATATCCATATTTGTCTTATTCAGTTCGGCATGAATCCATTGGTGCGACCTGGTCTAAATACATCATGTCTAACCTGTGTCCTCGATACCTGAATGAACAATTTCAATGATGCATTAATTGGCGGATTCCAAAGTCCGTTAAACAATGGACCAGCTTGGTCCTTGATTGTCCCCAGATATCAAGTCTCTCTGTCTGACCCCTATATAAATGAGTTGAGCCAAGCGTTCATCCAGTTTCACAGTTTCAATGTAGTTAATCAAGCCCATATTGCCCAGTTACATACAATTGTCTATTTAAGCTTTGTTTCCACCACCATGCCTACCATAAATCCCAAGTTAACCAAATGAGCATTAAAAGAAGGTGTCGTAGCCAGTCCCAGCAATACTACACCACTTCAGTTGGGATTCAGCCAAGTTACTCTACCATAACAATGGAGTAGTGATTATCAGCCACTATCCCAGAAATATCCACAGTTGGCCATGACA
>ML780256.1:396453-409252 GCA_009831015.1 Picea engelmannii
GATCTCAATGTGGTTTGATTTGTCATGAAACACTGGATTATCAGAGATCTTCACACAACTTTGGTTACCATAATGAATAATGGTGGAATCCAGCACATGTTCGGATAGATCTGCAAGGAGCTTGTGAAGCCACACTGCTTCACTGACTGTCATACTTAATGCAATGTATTATGCTTCTGTTGTGCTCAACGCCACATAAGTTCATTTCCTGCTACACCAGGAAACCATGAAAGATCCCAAAGTGAATCAACACCTGAAGGTGCTCTTTCTGTCCATTGTACTCCCGGCCTAATCAGAGTCAATATATTCCTACCATATCATATCAATACTGGAAGTATATCTCAGACCATGTCGAACTGTGCCTCACAAGTATCTCAACACATGTTTCACAACAATCTAGTGTGTTTATTTCAGTTGACTTGTAAACTGGCTAAGTGCACTCACTGCATAGAAAATATTTGGTCTGGTGTTAACCAGATACATCAATTATCCAATCAACTATCTATATAGAGTCGGATCAATTTCGTAAAAATCGAAAGAAGACACACAAAGTTTCTTTAGATTCGTCGTCATTGGTATAGCCATGGGCTTGAAGTTCAGTATCTCAAACTTCTTCAATATCTCAACTGTGTACTTCCCCTGACTCGGGAAGATCTCATCAGTTCTCTGCCACATTGCTAGTCCCAAGAAGTAGTGAATCATACCAAGGTCCTTCATCTCGAACTCAGAGGCCAACGCATACTTGCATTCAAAAATAAATCTCTATGTACCTGTGAGGAATAAATCATCAACGTAGAGGACCAAAATCAGGGCCTCACCATTAACAGTTTTGTAGTACAGGTTGGGATCAACAACACTTTTGTTGAAGCCCAAACTCATCAGGTGTCCGTCAATCCTTGCATACTAAGCTTGAGGTGCCTGCTTGAGTCCATACATGGCCTTCTTCAACCTACACACATGAGACTCCTTCTTATGTATGACGAAACCATTTGGTTGCTCGATGTATATTTCTTCCCCAATCTCTCCATTAATAAAGGTTGTCTTCACATCCATTTGATGTAGTTTCCAACCTATGGATGTTGCGAGGGAAATAATCATTCGAATAGAAGTGTATCGAGCAACAAGAGCAAATATCTCCTCATAATCTATTCCCTCCACCTGAGAGAATCCTCTGGAAACAAATATCACTTTGTGCTTCTTGATACTCTTGTCAGATGTGTGCTTGATACTTTGGAACTGAGAGTGTCTCAATCATTGCTCCCTCTGGAGCTGGAGGAGACTCCTCCTTTATCTTTACTTCCTCTAACATTGAAGGTAGCTCTTCATCCTTCTCTAGAGGTAATTCAATCTCTCCTCCCTTTGTATGTAGTACCACCTTCCTCTCTCGGAGTGCCTCTACATACACTAGAATTGTTTCCATGCCTACTCCCTCAAGATCTCATGGATCAATTCATGTACCAAGATTATTATAACTGCTCTCTTTGAATCTCATATTGTGTCTTCCTCCATCACAGGGTCCATCACCATAACTTTCATTCATGGTTAATAAAAATGTCTCTTCTATTTGGCATGGTCCTGTCCTGGGAGGCACATTGCTCCTAAAGACTACCTATCTCTGAGCATCATTTATGGTGACGTCACTCCTTGACATCATGTTGGAAGGCTTTTCCCTCCATGTCTTCCTCTCTGCATGAGAAATCATCTTCTATCTTGGTAAGATTTATGTTGAAGTTTTATTTAATAGAAATGACTATATTCAGGTTGACTTCAAGAGAATTTGTCAAATCCTCTATGGGGAAATCATCTATGGAAGAGAATGAGCCCTCGGGATCACCTTTTATTTTGTTAATTTTTCATGAAATTCACATTGAAGAATTATCCTTGTCATTTTTCACATTCTCATTGAAAGAAAACTTCAAATCCGATTTATCATTTTGCTTTCAGTCAACCATTGGAATTTCTCTTTCAAAAATCTCTATGGACGTGCAAATGTTCATCCCTTGTCAAAATACAAGATTCATAATATGACACAACATTTGGGTTCTCATACAACAATCCACTTTAGAGTCGACAGAGTTGGTCACCTGTGATCATTTTCACATTGACGCCAAGATTAAGAGATCGACGGATTGTTTCAGCACTATCATGGCGAGGAGGATCAAATAGCGGTAGCAATCCAACAAATTGCCATGGGGATCCCGCACTCTCTTTGGTCCTTTCAGGGACTTCCTGTCTAGCTACAGCAAGAGAACAAAGTCCACGCTCGACAAATTTGTCAATTACTGAATGTACTTTATTTCTCATATCTTCCTTACAATGGCTGAGGTATAGAATCTACTCTGGTGCTCCTCTACTAGCACGATGCCAATTTCCATGAGCATCAACATACAAGTGTTGTACGTTTGTCGACCAGATTAAAAGGTAAGAAATGGACTTCAGTAACCCCTGCTCGAGCCTCTTTTGGATCTGCCAACATTCCAACAATAGCGGCATCAATTGCATCTTGATTTTCAACTATGGAGGCTCTAGCTGCAAGCAAAACTACATAGTCTTTGTCCACATCTGTCACAAATACCTCGATAAGATTTTTATCAATGCTCAGCTTATTAAGGGTAAGTGTTCCAGTTTTATCACTACAAAGCACATCCATCCCTGCCATTTCTTCAATGGCAATCATTCTTTTTGTAATAGCCCCCTGTTGAGAGAGCCTATGGGAACCAATCACCATTGTTACAGATAACACTGTAGGCATTGCAATCAGAATCCCACCGATCAACAGAACCAGAAGATTGTTTATTCCATCCCTGTATTTCCTCTGTTGAATGGGATACATAACAATGATCTCTATTACCATTCCAATTGCGATGGAGCAAATATAGAAGTTTCCAATGGTAGTAAGAACCTTTTGAAAATGCCCCACATTGTTGGTAGAGTCTACCAAATGAGCAGCCTTCCCAAAAAAATGTGTGAACTCTCGTTGCAATAACAACCGCCTCAATTTCTCCCTGCTTACAGGTAGACCCTTAATACACTTCATCCCCGGGGTTCCTGGTCAAGGATGTCAGTCGCGACTGCCCATGTGATGGCCTCTGCCTAGTGCGATGCTATGGAAATATAGAGGACGCACATGGTTGTGTGCAGCTCAATTTGATATTTGAGAACATCAAACTTTTATGGGGTTAATTTGTGAACTATCAGCTTCACAGTTTTTAAAACTTTATCATTTTTATTTATTTATTTATTTTATTTTTACAAGGTTCCCCTCTTGTCGACCAAAGAACTGCAACCTTCACTATAGCAGTAGTTGGTCCAACCCATGAGGCCAATGAAACATGAACTTTAGGAGCCATGACTGCAATGTCTTCTCTCAGGATCCTCGGCCCTCCCGTGAGGGAGTTTCCCGAGTCCTGCTCTGATACCATGTTGGTTTTTTATTCATATCAGATATACAAAGATATTCGATATATTATTACAATAATGAGTGTTCCATATATAGGGAACATAAGATGACCATCCATGAAAGGACGCGTCCCTTGAAATGATCAATAATTACTTATTATTATCATTTACTTACTATATACTATATTTAACAACCAATAATAATTATATTGTTAATTATTATCTTTAGAGAATGTCTTCCCAATGTTGTCCAAACATCAACAACAACATCATTGTTATACAACCTCTATCTGTAACATACCTCAACCAAAATCCCTCATCAATTTCATAATCCAAATATGATTTGTAACTCTGTAACAGACCTTGTGTATATGATCACATACCTGCAAACCTTCCTTAACTTTGACAACAAGAGACTAGCATTTCCATCAAACTTTAATTTAGTCTCACATGACTAATTTTGGATTAGTCAACAACCCTAACTTGCAATAATCATAAATATGTACCAGTAATGAATAAAGATCTAAAATAGTACACAATGTTCTTCAGTGTCTTTTCTACAATTCCTCCAGGTTTCACTGCTTGGAACCTCCCAGAAAAGGAGTTATAGTAAAACTGACATACCTTGCTGAATTTTGGCTTATTCTAGAGAGAGAACTTGTAGAGCATGCCCCACACAGATTTTTTGTTGTATAGATCTAAAAATGGTACACAACATACTATAGACTGCACTCTAACCAATACATTTGGTCTTACTGAATTTGGATCTGTTATGAAGAAGTTATGATGTTTTTACCCGAAACACCTATTTTAGACCAGTTTCAGGACTAGCCACAAACCTTATTTTCCACGAAGTGTAACTCCCAAAATACAACGACCCAAAAGCTGAATTTTTTTTTCCAGTTACTTGCATATGTTTTCTCAATGACTTCAATATTTCGCTATCTGAGTCATTGTAGAAAAAAAATTATTGTGAAAATGGTGAGATGACCTGTAAATAACATACCTTATAAAGCATCATCAAAAGACTTTATCCTCCCTTGAATTTTGGTCTTGTTTACTTCACCTTCCCTATGAAATTCGCCTTAGATCTCCTTTGGTTACCTCAATAACTTGTAGATATTCAATATGTTCAATGGATACTAATGGGATACACTTGCTCTCTTATTTATACTCTCCAAGTAGCTTCCTCAAGAAGTATCCACTTAACCACTTTGTCCACTTAGCCAACTTTGTCCACTTAGCCACTTTGTCCACTTAACCAACTTTGTCCACTTAGACACTTCGTCCACTTAACCACTTTGTCCACTTAGCCACTTTGTCCACAAATAATAAACTCTCCAATTCTAGTTGCAACTAATTTATTTTTAATTGTTTTCTTAATGGAACAACTATACCCATGATTAACTCCTAGTTTCACCCACTTTGATTAGTCAGCTTTTTCTAGGAGTTTCTAGAGTAATTTGATTTATTTTACCTTCTAGGGGCTTCTAGATAACTCACGAGGGTTCTCCAACTTCACAAGGCCGTAACTCTCTAACCGTGAGGAGTTATGTGGCGTTCCACATATCACCGAAAATGACATGACATGTACTATCCATATAGAATAGTATTATCTACATATACACTGATATTCATTACATTATTCCTCAACCAAACTTGGGTTCCTTACCCATACCTCTAGAGTTACCAGACATACTCAAGGGTTGACATCAATCTCTAAGAGTTGACATCAATCTACAATATCACTCTCCAAAGGTTGACATCAATGAAAACTGACAATCCAAACCAACTGTCCATCAATTTAAACAACCTATCTGACAATCCCCCCCTTTGGAATTTATGGAAATACCAACATTGATGGCAACACTTACTCATGATAACATTCATTCTCATACTCCTCATCAATGTTTCTATCTCTCCCCCTTTGACATCGATGGCAAAGGGTATCTCTCCTTGGGGATACTCCCCCTGACTAAACTCTCCTTGGGGTTGCTCCCCCTGTTTAAATTCATTTGATATTTTCTCTATGTTTCTAAGCCTATGATTACTCTCTCTCCATTCATATGAATAATATCCCCCCCCTTTGAAAAAGGGTATCACTATGATGCAACATTGAAGTCATATCACACATTCTTCTGTTGTGACAATCTCTCCCCCTGAAAACATGCCTATGTGCTCTCTCTCCAAACATCTAACTCTCTATCCTGCATCTGATGAATCTCTTCCCATGGAATCATACCTCTATTCTTACCTCTTTGTCTGACAACTTATTTGAATAATATTTCTACCTATATTTTTGGTTTTGTTTCTCTCTCTTGACTTCTCTACAAGATGTTGTGTAGAAAAAATACAAGTCTTTCTGTACCTACTGTCTTTTGGGGTTACTGTCCATTGGTGCTTCCTTGTGTAATCAACTGACATGTATGAAAAGCTTTCAAGAATAAGCATTCAAATATTCTCATGTAATTATCATCCATTATGATAATGTTCCTTTGTCTTTGAACCACTCTCTGAATCCATGCTCTCATCCACAGTCATATATCTTTCCAAACCTGCTAAGTGTTCTTTCGAATCCATCTCTGTCCATACTGTCCAAGACTCTACTACACAACTATCCATAATTTTGACTCATATGTCACTGTACTATCATGAAGTATTCACCACTACAACTGATTGATCTATCATATTGTACTTCTGCTAACTGATTGCTCTGAATCTATCTACTCAAAATCTGCAAGCTACTCGAAGGATGGTTCTCTAGTATGTCTCAGCTACCGCATAAACTCCCCCTGTCTATTATTCATATTACCTGGGAGTCTCTAAGCCAGATGGCTCAGAACAATTTCTGCTCTGACGCACATTCATCATCATCTTCATCGGTAGATTCATCATCTCTCTGAACTCTGACTTCTTTCTTTCTGTCTGTGGATTCATCTTTCACTACAATACTTGAAAGTAGAATCTCTTGAACCTGTTCCTTATTTACATGTCCTCATTTTCTTTCATTTATTTTCCAAACCTTTATGTATCCGACATCTTTCTTTGTAGATTTGTCTTCATCTCATTTTATTGTCAATCTTGTGATCTCTGGGACCTGGTCTTTGTTCACCCGTTCTTCCTGTTTTCTTATCCGTACTTTCTTATATAAGATATTAGTGTTCTCTTTCATGGAAGTATTGATCATGCTTCTACAATCACGAGCTATGTGTCCATAGTTATGACATTTGTAACATTCAATGTTACCTAGGGCCACATAAGCATTTCTTGCTTGAACATTTCTTTTATAATCCGTGCAATCTGCAACCTTATGTCCAAAGTTAGTGCAATAAAAACAATGACCATAAAAGAAATTTGCATACCTGGGAGTGAATGATCTTCTTTGTGGTGTAGTTCTTTTGAATTTATGCCTTGACTGATCATGATCATGATTGAAGCTTCTTTGTGGCTTGAACATGGATAGTCTTCTTGAAGATGCATCTTTATTAGTTTTCTTAGATTCTGGTTGTGATCCAGATTTGTGCAAGAACACAATGAAATACAGAAATACACATAAACACAGAGATGCAGCGGACATAAAACCTCATTTCATTAACAACAAATGACTGAAATATGCCTACAAAAAGAATGGAAATAAAATAGCTAGGGCATTGGTAGCTTATCTCTGAGAAGAGATGCGGCGGCTACTGGCCTCTTAAATATGTCTTACAATGAGGCTCGAAGGCCTATATATTAATGAGAAACAATGGAAAACCCTAAACATCCAAAAACCTAACCCTAGGAGATGAAACGCCGGAATATGGGCCCTGTCAGGGTAAATTGGTACATCAATTTCTCGGGGTCGTAACTTTGTTATACTATCTTCGTTTGACGCACATGATACATCATTAGAAAGATCTATTCGAGGACTACACTGTTGACAACAAGTATCAAGTTCGAAACAGACTCACATTCTTCGGAGCATTGATGCCAAAAAAACGTCGTTTAGGGCCTCAAAACGGCTCCGGAAGTTTAGGACCTGAAAAACTGCTAAAAATAGTAAATTGCGCTACAATTAAGGAAACTGAAAAACTGAAAGAATCAATGGTGTGGGTCCAAGTGGAATAGGCGAGTGGCCACCAATATCCACCTAGATCATTCCTCCCCCCTTAGGAAGCAATGGACCCCATTGCGTTGAGTTCCTCCATGAGATGATGAAACTTCTGTTGAACATGGTCCCTGGTGAGCCACTTGCCCCAGTCAAGGAGTTGGCCTGCTTTGACAACTCGATATAGTTGGATCCTCTGCTGACGGGTGTTCTTGATCTACATGTCCATTATCCGATCAATTGCGGCTTGTTCCATGTAATTTGGGTTTAACTCTGTTGCTGTGAGTTGTTCTGCCATGTCGGATGTGTCCAGTAGAGGTGGAAAGTAGGGCCGAAGGCTGTCCACATTGAACACTGGGTGCAGACCAAGGAATGGTGGAATACTGAGCTCAAAGGCATTGTCCCCTACAGCCTTGGTGATTGTGTATGACCCATATCAGAGCGGGCGAATCTTGCGGTAGGGTCCAGCGAGGCGCTCCTTTTGCAAATGTAGCCACATTTTGTCACCCACCTGGAAGTTGTGTGGCACCCGATGTTGATCATGTCGTTACTTGTACTTAGCATTGGCTCTGTCCAAGATGTCATGAACTTGTTGGTGGATGTGTTGAGTGTGCTTAATGAAGTTGTTTGCCTTGTCAGCCTCAAACTGGACACGGGTTGAATCTGCCTGAGTAACTGCAAATGGCATGGCTACGTCAATGGGACATAGTGGTTGGAATCCCAAGCCCACATGAAAAGGGTTGTGGTTGTTTGAGCTATGGAGAGCCCAGTTGTAGCTGTGTTGTACATAGGGGAGGCTCTCATCCCATGTGCATGGATGCTTTGAGTTGTACATGTGCATAATGTGTACGATCATCCGGTTGACGACCTCTATCTGGCCATCAGTTTTCGGATGGAAAGCTGTGGACTTGGTGAGCTTGGTGTCCAACATCGACCAAAGGATGGACCAAAATGTACTAAGGAACCTGCTGTCCCGACATGAGATGATAGACTGTGGGATCCCAAAGTGTACCCATACTCGTTCAGAGAAGAGTTTAGCAATGGCTTCTGTTGTGATGTTCTTCTTGCAGGCCATCATAATGGACATCTTCGAGAATCTGTCAATGACCACAAAAACAGAGTCATTACCATGCTTAGTAGAAGGAAGGCCCGACATGTAATCCATGGAGATGGATTCCCAAGGTCGACTAGGGGTAGGCAACAGAGTGTAGAGGCCTTCAAGGATGATTTTAGGGGCTAAATTTCGCTCATGGGTGAATTTTCCATGGTTTTTCCAAAAAACAAGATTCACTATTTTAAAAAGGATTCGCCCAAATTCTATAGGATAAAATTATTTTACCTCAAAAATCGCCAAAATTTTATAAAAACTATATAAAATCCTTAGAAATTTGAATATTTTTACAAAAATATCACCAATCATTTAAAGTTGGCATATGAAGGATTAGTAAGATTCGCCAAGGTTTCTAAATTTTAAAACAAATTTCCATCTTTAAAATCATCCCTARAGGCCTTGCTTCTTGATGGTCGGTTTGGAAATTGCGCAATCAGTGCAGGACTTGATGTACTTCCCGACATYGTGTCGAAGGTTCGGCCAATAGAAATACTTTTGCAGTACTGCCATGGTTTTCTTGACCTCGAAATGCCCAATGACCCGACTATAGTGCACCTCCCAAATCATCTTGRCACGCTCGCTTGAAGGAACACAAAGGTGTCCTAGGTGACATAGCAGGGCATCCTAGAGGTGAAAATTAGGAACTTGCTTACCCTCCAAGAGTGTATTGTATGTGTGGCTGAATTCTGGATCACTTTTGTAGAGAAGGGCCAATCGGAAGTCTCCTACCCACAAGAGTTGAGCACCGTGGTTAGCGCCATGATAGGTGGTCGATTGAGGCAGTCTGCAACATTATTGGTGCTTCCTTTCTTGTAATTAATGTTCAAATGAAACTGTTGCAAGTATGTGGACCACTTCTGATGGTGATTGTTCTGCAACTTCCCTTGTGTCTGTATGAACTACAAGGGTTGGTGGTCTATGTGGATGACCATTTCCTTTCCCAAAATGTAAAGCTTCCATTGTCGGCAAGCCTGCACAATGGAATACATCTCTTTGTCATAAGTGGGATACTTCCGGACTGTGTCGGAAAGCGTTTCACTGTGATATGCCACTAGATGCCCCTATTGAGTAAGGACTGCCCCAATAGCATAGTCAAAGGCATCTGTCTTGATCTCAAATGGTTGTTGCAAGTTTGGTAATGTGAGCACTGGTGCAGAGCAGAGGCGATGCTTCAACTCTTCAAACACCTTCTGTTGAAATTCAGACCAAAATAATTTTGCTTTCGCTCCTCCCTTGGTGACTTGACTCAAGGGCCAAGTGATATGAGAGAATCCCAAGACGAACCTGCAGTAGAAATTGGCAAGACCCAAAAAGTTACGGAGCTTAGTTAGGGTGGTTGGGGATGGCCAATCCCGAATGACTTGGATCTTGGCTAGATCCACATGCACCCCCCGCTCATCAATAATGCATCCCAGATACTGAACCTGGGTCATGCCAAAAGTGCACTTCTCCAAATTGGCACACAACTTGTGTTGCCACGGTGTTTGGAGGACCTGTCAGATGTGGTGGAGGTGCTCTTCCCAAGTCTCGCTGAAGATCATAATTTCATCCAAGTACATCACTACAAATGAGATGGTGAATGGTCGCAAAATGTCTTCCATTAGCCTCATGAAGGTTATAGGGGCATTCATCAACCCAAAAGGCATGACCAACCATTCGAAAAGGCCCTCCTTGGATTTGAGGGTAGTCTTCCACACATCGGAGGGTTCGATTGGTACCTGAAGATACCCATACTTCAAGTCGATCTTGCTGAAATATTTCACCCCCTTGAGTTGATCCAGAAAGTCATCCATCTGTGGGATCAGGTACCTAATACGGACAATGATCTTATTCAACGCTCGATAGTCAATGCAGAGTCTCCAGGTCCCATCCTTCTTCTACACCAGCACGATTGGGCTCCCACAGGCCGATGAACTCGGCCAGATGTGACATTTCTGCAATAGCTCCTAAATCTGCCTCTTGATTTCATCATTCTCCATAATAGAGCACCGATAGATTGGTCCATTAGGCAGTGACGCACATGGGGTCAAATCGATGGGGTGATTGACCTGACAGTGTAGAAGCATCCCTGCGGGGGAGGTGAAGATGTCCTTGTACTCCTCCACGACCTTATCCATCTGTTGTTGTCGTGCAGAGGGGCCCTGTCTGGAGGTCATGGCCACAATCTTCTTCTTTCCTTGAGGGCGGATCATCAGGAAAACAAATTTTCTGGTTTTGGCAATGAGCTTACTGCATTGTTTTGCAGTAACCAAAGAGATGGTTGTAGGTGGTTCTATTTTTGGTATCCTGTACAGCTTATTTCCCAAAGTAATAATAACAACATGAAGTCTGGACTCATACACAACATGTGGCTTCCACAAGTATGGTTGGCCTTGTTGTTCCTGAGTTTATACTTTAAGGCTGTAAAGTATACCATCAAGGAATCCGTAAATGTTTAAAGGAAAATTTTGAGAATAAGAATTTAAAAGGAAGGGTGAAGCAGAATCAGTTTCTCAACTATCTCTGTCTTGCTTCCTGTTGTTCTTGGATGCTAATATTTCTCTCAATAGCAGCCCATGAACGTTCTAATTCAACCCGGTTAGTTGTTGTTTGTAAAATGGTATTAAATAGATTCAAGGCAATATTGGTTTGATCTTGAAGGCCAAGTTCAATGTTGGGTTGTCTGCTACTTGGAACAGTCATGGAGGATAAAACTTTATTTATTTGTAAAAGAATTTTAATCAAACGTTACTTCAAACTTTCCAGAGATGAGAATAGGAAAAACAATTTTGAAATTCAAAACACTAACATAAATACATTCGAGGTCGTTTCCTGGATTTGTAACAATTTTAGGATCATAAAATAACAAATAAATACTATAGAAAAATATGAAGCTTTAATCAAGAAAGAATATCATATTTCGACAGATAATAATGAAAGAAAACAAGGTTTCTAATGAAAGTTAAATATTAAGGTTCAAATGATTTATAGGTCTTAAAATTACTGATAGCAATTTCAGAGGAAAAACTGTAAATAATTTGATATCCAAACCAATTTGAACTAGAAATCAAAGATGTAGATAACTTCAAATTGATTATTCATTAGAAAAATATTGAAAGAAAAATACAATAAAGTATAGTAAACAGGGTTGAAGAACACATTGCTACAAATTTGCAGGATTGAGAATCTCGTTTGTAATCTATATTATGATGTATTGGAAAACTGTTATTACAATCGGCTCTCTCCAAAAAATCCTGAAGCCCAATCTCAGTCTTTAGAAACTACATTTATACATTTTCATCAAAATTTTCTCGTTGGTGACTAACCAACTTCCTAATATTACGGTTACATATAAAAATAATGTCAACCGTTTACATTTTCTTTATAATTTCTAATGATAAAAGCATTTAAAAAAGTTTTTTTTTTTTTTTAAGCTTGCGTTGATGAACTTCCTTTCTCTGCTTCAATACACTAAACACACTTTCCCAAAAATTTCACAAAAGTTATGGGAGAATCTAGTATCTCATTTGCTTCAAACAAGAAAAATCTTTTCTGTAATTCAGGCAAACGATTTTCTATCATCTTCTCTGTGAATTTAATAGTTTTCAACTTTAGATTCGGTGTCACCATCCATTTGTTGATCTCTGTGATATTGATTAATTTAATTTTTGAAATCTCTATCTTCATTTCCTCCAGCTCTTCTTTGAACCTTAGCTCGTGCTTGGCAATATTAATCTCACGTAATAATCCAGAACAGTCATCTGTTCCGATATTCAATGAAGCTCTTTCTAAGAGATCAAAAATTCCCTGGCAATCATCATTGACCTCTCTGGTTATTCTTTTATATTTTGCCAGATTTGCTTCCCACACTTTTAATATTATGTCCCCTTTAACCTGTTCAGAAATGGATAATTTATGAATCTTTCCAACTTCCTCCTTTGTTGAGAAGGCCAATGCCTTTTGAAAAGTCGTTCTGGTTGCTTTCGCCTCCCTTTCCTTCTGGAAAACATTCTCCAAAGACTTATTTGTTTCTTGAAAATAATTCTAGACTACTTCCAGATTCAAAAACACTTTCTGTTGTTCTTCCTCTATTTTCAAATATATCCCCAATGCTTGTGTCCTGAAATTTTCAAGTTCTACTACTTGATTAGTAATAGAAATAATTTTGTCTTGTAAATGTTTATTTTCTTCTCCCAGCTTTCGGACCTATTCTTGTGTGACCT
>ML780256.1:410651-440536 GCA_009831015.1 Picea engelmannii
TCTAAAAAGGGCACCCAATCTGCATGAAAATGACAGGGATCTTTTCTCTCGAAAAGTCTACATAACATAATGGCTACATATACCATGTATTCATTTAAGGATGTTGTAGCATAAATCCCATGGGAATCAACTCTAAACTTTGCTCGACACCTCGCCCATTCTCTAATCATATCGGGATATGTCTGGTCTGCCTCAATACATTCTTTTCTCTGAAACTCTGCTAAAAATTCAGCATTAAAAGTATGTTTAGGATTTGACGATAGTTTATACATTACCTGTATGTGTTCTGGCCTGAATGAGCCGACGATAGCTCCTTGGTCGTTTAAAATGCTCCTTGTTGGGATATCAACCTTATCCAGAGCCTAGCTGATCATATCAGTGTATGCCACGAGCCTCGGGCGAGCAACGATCTTATGAAGCTCTGACTCAGCTATGTCCCGGAAATGATTTTCAGAATCAGGATGAGCATTCTCAAACTCGTATTCTAGCAATTCAGAGATTTGAGTCCAAGATTTAATAGAATTTATAGCGTGTGGAGTGGTGTCGGATATAATATCTCCTTCCTGTGTGTCTTCATTCTTCTTCGGTGCCTTTTTGGGTGCCATGACTTCTGCGTTTAATTGAAAACCTATCACAGAAAATGGATGAACGAGCTCATCTTAAAATGAAAACACAGACATTCGAATGTTTATTTTGAATACATTTAAAAATGACAAGATTTACACAGCTGTCACAAATTTAAAGCTCTTAATGCGGAAGATATTTTTCCGAGATACGCATTTAATGTCCGTATTTAGGCGCCTTCGGGTTTTTAAAGAAAACGAGAAACCTACTTAATCAAAAAGTGAAACATGAATGAACACTTAAAGAATGATTACCATTAATCTTGTTTTTGAAAAAGGGTTAATTAGTGTTAATCATAGATTAAAGCTGAAAACTTCGCTTTTCGGGGTTTTGGAAATCCTGATGTCGAGAGGTATGTCATCGATGAAAAACGATTTTCGAAATTGCGAAATCGCGATGTTTTAATTAAGATTTAAACGCTTTTAGCACATTAATTAATTGAGATTAGACGTTTTCGGGATTTTGGAAATCCTGATGTTGAGAAGTATGTTATCAATGAAATCCGATCTCTGAAATCGCGAAATCGCGACAGCTTACTTTTTAAACAGGACTTAACTTATCTTAATTAACTAACTAATCACAATTAAGGCCAAAACAGAATTAGTTTGATTTAACGTGAACTGTGGATCAGGGTTTCGTAATTTGAGATTTCAGGAAACATGATGACAGGAGATGTGATCTCACTGAACCACGAATCCCGAAATCGCGACATGATTATCTTAACCCTTAACTTTTCTTATAAGAGAATTAATTAATTTGTGTTTTAATGAAGATTTCAATGTTTCGGGAAATCGGGGATCGGGATTTCGCGATTCGATTTGCATCGAAAAATTTGTTGGTAGCAAACCCCGAATCCTGAAAATTCTTTTAAGCTTAATTTAAAAATTGTTAGTTTTAAAATTTAACACGTTTTAAATAATTTCAAATAAAAAACGTTGGGAGTCTTATAATTTTTGTAAGCCTTTTTCCCTTTTATTATCCGAAACATTAAAAATTTGTAAGAAAAAGGTATCGTGTACTTAGAAATGATACTAAACTCGTGTTTTATGAAAAGCCGAAACCCGAAAAAGAAAAATTAAGGCCTTAGGGATAAAAATTTAAGATTTGTTTCAACAGGCCTAATAATACATCAGAAACATCAAGAGGAGAAATGTCGCGTAATACCTCATCCGTGAAGGGCTTGATGCTGTAGGGAAGGCGACATTATTGGCTGACGCGGAGGTCCCATCCTTGGTTCAGCCACTTGATGGTGTATGGTTGTGGTTGGCAAGCCCAGACGTTTCACGACCTCTACTGAAATGAGGTTCTTCTGGCTCCTGCTATCGACAATGAACTGCAACAGGGAACCCTTTACCCACATCTGGGAATGGAAGAGACACTCCGCCTCCTCTGGATTTTCATGGTGGCAATGGTGGTGTTGGGCTCCGCATCGATAATCTACTTCCCCCTATCATTCCCCTTGTTGGTTTCTCATTCAGAGTCAGAGCCTATATCCGATTCAGAAGCCTTCAACTCGGTTACCAGTGACTGCTTGGCCCGACACTCACTTGTGTTGTGAGTGGAGCTCTTATGGAACTCACGCCACTTCCCCGTGTCCCTTTTTGGCTTCGTGGTATTGTTCTTTGTTTGCAGCTTTGGCGGGTTGTCCTAGGCCGCCCCACCTTGGCTTGGTCCTTTGTTTGACGGTTTGAAGGTACCTTTCCCTTGCTTCTGATTTGCAGACCCAAAGTCTCGCTTCTTCTGTTTGAACTTCTGCTCAATCTTGGCAGCATACCGATATGTCGCACCAAGCAAGGAGATGTCGAGGAACTCCATTTCCTCCTGAATGTATCTATGCAGACAACTGCGGTACTTTAACACCAAATTTTTCTCTAAATCTTTGATACCCAACTTTGTGCGTAGGGTATGAAACAGATTCGTCAGCTCATGCACATCTTGGTCCCTTTCTTGTCGCAACGTAGTCCATTGTATGTATTTGCCCTCATAGCTCCCCACGAGATAACATTGTTCCTTGATGGCATCTCAGAAAGAATTCCAAGTGGGTGTGATCGAGAACAGAGAGGGTTCCCCCTCGCTCTGTTGCTCCCAGTAGGTTTCCCACGAGCCCTTAACATGGGGGGCGGCTTTAAGGAGTGAAAAAATAATCCTTCTAACAGATTCAACCATCTATCTACGACATCTGCATCTATTTGGCCCTCAAATATGGGAATGTCAAAGCTTACTTGTACCTTAAAAGTAGTGGCTATTGGATGTAGATGCGCTGCCAATGGGTAGCCGTTGAAGGATCTGGGCAAGGTTGATCATCATCGCATTCCTTTGTTTCTCGAGGGCCTCCTCGAGCAATAATTTGATAGGATCTCCTACTCCCTCATCTTTCTTTTCTTCCCCCATGGACGGTCGTTGGGGTTTGCGAGGCTGATCTTGCAACGGTTCAACCATATCGAGCCCTAACTCTTTATACCTTAACCTCGTTGGGGACATGCAAAGAAGGATCGAGAAAGAGCAGACTGCTCTAATACCATTGATCCAGATTTATTCAGGAACACAATGAAATACATAAATACACATAAACACAGAGATGCAGCAGAAATAAAACCTCATTTCATGAACAACAAATGACTGAAATATGCTTACAGACATAATGGAAATAAAATAGCTCGGGCGCTGGTAGCTTATCTCTTAGAAAATATGCGGCGGCTACTGGCCTCTAAAATCTATGTTACAATGAGGCTCGAATGCCTATATATTAATGAGAAACAATGGAAAACCCTAAACATCCAAAAACCTAACCCTAGGAGATGAAACGCCAGAATATGGGCCTCGTCGGGGTAAATTGGTACATCAATTTCCCGGGGTCGTAACTTTGGCATACTATCTTTGTTTGACGCACATGATACATCGTTAGAAAGATCTATACGAGGACTACACCGCTGACATCGAATATCATGTACATAATAGATTGATCTACGTCAAAGCATTGATGCCAAAAAAACGTCGTTTAGGGCCTCAAAACAGCTCCTAAAGTTTAGGACCCGAAAAAACTGCTAAAAATAGTAAATTGTGCTACAACTAAAGAAACTGAAAAACTAAAAGAAACAATGGTGTGGGTCCAAGTGGAATAGACGGGTGGCCACCAATATCCACCTGGATCATTCCTCACCCCTTAGGAAGCAATGGTCCCCATTACGTTGAGTTCCTCCATGAGATGCATAAACTTATGCTGAACTTGGTCCCTAGTGAGCCACTTGCCCTGGTGAAGGAGTTGGCCTCCCTTGACAACTCGATATAACTGGATCCTCTGCTGGCAAGTATTTTTGATATGTGTGTCCATAATCCAAATAATTGTGGCTTGTTCCATGCAATCTGGGTTTAACTCTATTGGTGTGAGTTGTTCTACCATGTCGGATGTGTCAAGTAGAGGTGGAAAGTAGGGCCGAAGGCGGTCAACATTCAACACTTGGTGCAGACCAAGGAATGGTGGAATACTGAGCTCAAAGGCATTGTCCCCTATAGCCTTGGTGATGGTGTATGGCCCATATTAGAGCAGGTGAATCTTGCGGTAGGGTCCAGCGAGGCGCTCCTTTTGCAAATGTAGCCACACTTTGTCACCCACCTAGAAGTTGTGTGGCGCCCGATGTTGATCATGTCTATGCTTGTACTTAGCATTGTCTCTGTCCAAAATTTCATGAACCTGTTGGCGGATGTGCTGAATGCGCTCAATGAAGTTGTTTTTCTTGTCAGCCTCAAACTGGACACGGGCTGAATCTGCATGAGTAGCCGCAAATGACATGGCTACATCAATGGGACATAGTGGCTGGAATCCCAAGCCCACCTGAAAGGGGTTGTGGTTGGTTGAGCTATGGAGAGCCCGGTTGTAGCTGTGTTGTACATAGGGGAGGCTCTCATCTCATGTGCATGAATGCTTTGAGTTGTACATGCGCAGAATGTGTACGATCATCCAGTTGATGACCTATTTATGGCCATCAGTTTGCGGATGGAAAGTTGTGGACTTGGTGAGCTTGGTGTCCAGCATCAACCAGAGGCTGGACCAAAATGTACTAAGGAACCCGATGTCTCGATCTGAGATGATAGACCATGGGATCCCAAAGTGTACCCATACTCGTTAAAAGAAGAGTTTAGCAGTGGCTTCTGTTGTGATGTTCTTCTTGCAGGCCATCACAATGGACATCTTCGAGAATATGTCGACGACCAGAAAAACACATTCATTGCCATGCTTAGTAGAAGGAAGGCCCGACTTGTAATCCATGGAGATGGATTCCCAAGGTCGATTAGGGGTAGGCAACAAAGTCTAGAGGCCTTGCTTCTTGATGGTCGGTTTGGAAATGGCGCAAGCAGTGCAAGACTTGATGTACTTCCCGACATCCTATCGAAGGTTCGGCCAATAGAAATACTTTTGCAATACTGCCACGATTTTCTCTACCTTGAAATGCCCAACGACCCGACTGTAGTGCACCTACCAAATCATCTTGGCACGCTCGCTTGAAGTAACACAAAGGTGTCCCAGGTGACATAGTAGAGCATCCTGGAGATGAAAATTAGGAACTTGCTTAACCTCCAAAAGCGTATTGTATGTATGGCCGAATTCTGGATCACTTTTGTAAAGAAGGGGCCAATCGGAAGTCTCGTACCCACAAGAGTTGATCACCATGGTTAGTGCCATGATAGGTGGTCAGCTGAGGCAGTCTACAACATTATTGGTGCTTCCTTTGTTGTACTTAATGTTCAAATGAAATTGTTGCAAGTATGTGGACCACTTTTGATGGCGATCATTCTGCAACTTCCCTTGTGTCTGTATGAACTGCAAGGGTTGGTGGTCTGTGTGGATGACCGTTTCCTTTCCCAAAATGTATTGCTTTCATTTTCGGCAATCCTACACAATGGAATACATCTCTTTGTCATAAGTGGGATACTTCCAGACTGTGTTGGAAAGTGTCTCATTGTGATATGCCATTGAATGTCCCTGTTGAGTAAGGACTGCCCCAATAGCATAGTTGGAGGCATCTGTCTCGATCTCAAAAGGTTGTTGCAAGTCTGGTAATGTGAGCACTGGTGGAGAGCAGAGGCGATGCTTCAACTCTTTGAACGCCTTCTGTTGAGATTCAGACCAAAACAATTTTGCTTTCGTTCCTCCCTTGGTGACTTGACTCAAGGGCCAAGTGATATGAGAGAATCCCAACACGAACCTGTGGTAGAAATTGGCAAGACCCAAAAAGCTGCAGAGCTCTGTTAGGGTGGTTTGGGCTGGCCAATCCTTAATGACTTGGATCTTGGCTGGATCCACATGCACCCCCCACTCATCAATAATGTATCCCAGATACTGAACGTGGGTCATGCCAAAAATGCACTTCTCCAAATTGGCACACAACTTGTGTTGCCGCAGTGTTTGGAGGACCTATCGGATGTGGTGGAGGTGCTCTTCCCAAGTTTGGTTGAAGATCAAAATTTCATCAAAGTACACCACTATAAATGAGTTGGTGAATGGTCGCAAGATGTCGTCCATTAGCCTCATGAAGGTTGCAGGGGCATTCGTCAACCCAAAAGGCATGACCAACCATTCTAAAAGGCCCTCCTTGGATTTGAAGGCAGTCTTCCACACACTTGAGGGTTCGATTGGTACGTGGTGATACCCAAACTTCAAGTTGTTCTTGTTGAAATATTTCGCCCCCTTGAGTTGGTCCAGAAGGTCATCAATATGTGGGATCGGGTACCTATTCTGGACAGTGATCTTGTTCAGTGCTCGATAGTCAATGCAGAGTCTCCAAGTCTGATCCTTCTTCTGCACCAGCACAATCGGGCTCCCACAGGGCGATGAACTCGACTGGATGTGACCTTTCTGCAATAGCTCCTGAATCTGCCTCTTGATTTCGTCATTCTCCATAACAGAGCGCTAATACATTGGTCCATTGGGTAGCGACGTACCTGGCTTCAGATCGACCGAGTGCTTGACCCAACAGTGTGGAGGCATCCCTGTGGGGGACGTAAAGATGTCCTCGTACTCCTCCATGACCTTATCCATCTATTTTTGTCGTGCATAGGAGCCCTATCTGGAGGTCATGGCCACAGTCTTCTTCTTTCCCTTAGGGTAGATCATCAAGAAAACAAATTTCCTGGTTTTGGCAATGAGCTTACTGCATTATTTTGCAGTAACCAAAGATATGGTTGTAGGCAGTGCTATTTCCGGTATCCTGTACAGATTATTGCCCAAAGTCATAATAACAACATGAGGCCTGGACTCATACACAACATGTCGCTTCCACAAGTATGGTTGGCCTAATAATACATTAGAAACATCAAGAGGAGTAATGTCACATAATACCTCATTCGTGAAGGGCTTGATGTTGTAGGGAAGGCGACATTGTTGGTTGATGCAGAGGTCCCATCCTTGGTTCAACCACCTAATGATGTATGGTTGTGGGTGTGTTGTGGTCGGCAAGCCCAGTCGTTTAACGACCTCTACTGAGACGAGGTTCTTCTGTCTCCCTCTATTGGCAATGAACTGCAACAGGGAACCCTTTACCCACATCTGGGAATGGAAGAGGTACTCTGCCTCCTCTGGATATTCTGGATTTTCGTGGTGGCACCGATGGCGTAGGGCTCTACATCGATAATATTCTTCCCCCTGTCATTCCCCTTGTCGGGTTATGATTCAGAGTCAGAGCCTACATCCAATTCAGAAGCCTTCAACTCGGCTACCAGTGACTACTTGACCCGACACTCACTTCTGTTGTGAGTGGAGCTCTTATGGAACTCACGCCACTTCCCCGTGTCCCTTTTTGGCTTCGTGGTGTTGTTCTTTGCTTACGGCTTTGGCGGGTTGTCCTGGGCTGCCCCACCTTGGCTTGGTATTTTGTTTGACGATTTGGGGGTACCTTTCCCTTGCTTCTGATTCGCAGACCCAAAGTCTCGCTTCTTCTGTTTGAACTTCTGCTCAATCTTGGCAGCATGCAGGTATGTCGCACCAAGCGAGGAGATGTCAAGGAACTCCATTTCCTCTTGAATGTATCTATGTAGACAACTATGGTACTTTAACACCAAATGTTTCTCCGAATCTTTGATACCCAACTTTGTGCATAGGGTATGAAATAGATTCGTCAGCTCATGTACATCTTGGTCACTTTGTTGCCGCAACGTAGTCCATTATATGTATTTGTCCTCATAGCTCCCCATAGGATAATATTGTTCCTTGATGGCGTCTTGGAAATAATTCCAAGTGGGTGTGACCGAGAACATAGAGGGTTCCCCCTCGCTCTGTTGCTCCCAGTAGGTTTCCCACCAGTCCTTGACATGGGGGGCGACTTTAAGGAGTGCAAAAATAATCTTTTCTCAGTCGGAAAAGTCATGAACCGAGAAATATCCTTCTAACAGATTCAACCATCTATCTATGACATCTGCATCTATTTGGCCCTCAAATACGGGAATGTCAAAGTTTACTTGTACTTTAAAAGGAGTGGCACCTCCAGAGTGGTTGTTGGATGTAGATGCGTTGCCAGTGGGCAGTCGTTGAAGGATCTGGGAAAAGTTGTCCATCATCGCATTCCTTTGCTTCTTGAGGGCCTCCTCGAGCAATAATTTGATAGGATCTCTTGCTCCCTCATCTTTCTTTTCTTCCCCCATGGGCAACCGTTGGGGTTTGCAAGGCTAATCTTGCAACGGTTCAACCAGATCAAGCCCTAACTCCTTATACCCCGACCTCGTTGGGGACATGCAAAGAAGGATCAAGAAAGAGCATACTGCTATGATACCACTGATCTAGATTTATGAAGGAACACAATGAAATACATAAATACACATAAACGCGGGGATGTAGAGGAAATAAAACTTTATTTCATTAACAACAAATTATTGAAATATGCTTACAGACAGAATGGAAATAAAATAGCTAGGACGCTGGTAGCTTATCTATGAGAAGAGATGCGGTGGCTACTAGCCTCTGAACTATGTGTTGCAATGAGGCTCGAAGGCCTATATATTAATGAGAAACAATGGAAAACCCTAAACATCCAAAAACCTAACCCTAGGAGATGAAAAGCCAGAATATGGGCCCCGTCGGGGTAAATTGGTACATCAATTTCTCGTGGTCGTAACTTTGTCATACTATCTTCGTTTGATGCACATGATACATCGTTAGAAAAATATATTCGAGGACTACATCGCTGACAACGAATATCGAGTCCAAAACAGGTTGATATACGTCGAAGCATTGATGCCAAAAAAATGTCGTTTAGGGCCTCAAAATGGCTCCGGAAGTTCAAGACCCAAAAAACTGCTAAAAATAGTAAATTGTGCTACAATTAAGGAAACTGAAAAACTGAAAGAAACAATGGTGTGGGTCCAAGTGGAATAGGTGGGTGGCCACCAATATCCACCTGGATCATTCCTCCCCCCTTAGGAAGTAATGGTCCCCATTGTGTTGAGTTCCTCCATGAGATGAGGAAACTTCTGTTAAACTTGGTCCATGGTGAGCCACTTGCCCTGGTGAAGGAGTTGGCCTGCTTTGACAACTTGATATAGTTGGATCCTTTGTTGGCGGGTGTTCTTGATCTATGTGTCGATAATCCGATTAGTTGTGGCTTGTTCCATGCAATCTAGGTTTAACTCTGTTGGTGTGAGTTGTTCTGCCATGTCAAATGTGTCCAATAGAGGTGGAAAGTAGGGCCGAAGGCGATCCACATTGAACACTGGGTGCAGACCAAGGAATGGTGGAATACTGAGCTTAAAGGCATTGTCACCTATAGCCTTGGTGATGGTGTATGGCCCATATCGGAGTGGGTGAATCTTGCGGTAGGGTCCAGCGAGGCGCTCCTTTTGCAAATGTACCCACACTTTGTTGCCCACCTGGAAGTTGTGTGGCACCCAATGTTGATCATGTCGTTGCTTGTACTTATCATTGGCTCTGTCCAAGATGTCATGAACCTGTTGGCGGATGTGCTGAATGCGCTTAATGAAGTTGTTTGCGTTGTCAGCCTAAAACTAGACATGGGGTGAATCTGCCTGAGTAGCTGCAAATGGCATGGCTACGTCAAAGGGACATAGTGGCTGGAATCCCAAGCCCACCTGAAAGGGGTTGTGGCTGGTTGAGCTATGGAGAGACCGGTTATAGTTGTGTTGTACATAGGGGAGGCTCTCATCCCATGTGCGTGGATGCTTTGAGTTGTACATGCGCAAAATGTGTACGATCATCTGGTTGACGACCTCTGTCTAGCCATTAGTTTGCGGATGGAAAGTTGTGGACTTGGTGAGCTTGGTGTCCAACATCGACCAAAGGCTAGACCAAAATGTACTAAGGAACCTGCTATCCCGATCTGAGATGATAGACTGTGGGATCCCAAAGTGTATCCATACTAGTTCAAAGAAAAGTTTAGTAGTGACTTTTTTGTTCTTCTTACAGGCCATCATCGTGGACATCTTCGAGAATCTGTCGACGACCACAAAAACACAGTCATTGGCATGCTTAGTAGAAGGAAGGTCTGACATGTAATCCATGGAGATGGATTCCCAAGGTCGACTAGGCGTAGGCAGCAGAGTGTAGAGGCCTTGCTTCTTGATGGTCGGTTTGGCAATGACACAAACAGTGCAGGACTTGATGTACTTCCCGATATCCTGTCGAAGGTTCGACCAATATACATACTTTTGTAGTACTGCCACGGTTTTCTCGACCTTGAAATGCCCAACGACCTGACTGTAGTGCACCTCCCAAATCACCTTGGCACGCTTGCTTGAAGGAACACAAAGGTGTCCCAGGTGACATAGCAGGGCATCCTGGTGGGGAAAATTAGGAACTTGCTTACCCTCCAAGAGCGTATTGTATGTGTGGTCGAATTCTAGATCACTTTTGTAGAGATGCGGCCAATCGGAAGTCTCGTGCCCACAAGAGTTGAGCATCGTGGTTAGCGCCATGATAGGTGGTCG
Source organism: Picea engelmannii (assembly GCA_009831015.1). NCBI lineage: Eukaryota > Viridiplantae > Streptophyta > Pinopsida > Pinales > Pinaceae > Picea > Picea engelmannii. The sequence continues at coordinate 421,206 of ML780256.1, forward strand.
GCTGAGGCAGTCTGCAACATTATTGGTGCTTCCTTTCTTGTACTTAGTGTTCAAATGAAACTGTTGCAAGTATGTGGACCACTTCTGATGGCGATCCTTCTGCAACTTCCCTTGTGTCTGTATGAACTGCAAGGGTTGGTGGTCTGTGTGGATGACCGTTTCCTTTCCCAAAATGTAATGCTTCCATTGTCGGCAAGCCTGCACAATGGAATACATCTCTTTGTCATAAGTGGGATACTTTGGACTATTTCAAAAAGTGTCTCACTGTGATATGCCACTGGATTCCCCTGTTGAGCAAGGACTGCCCCAATAGCATAGTTGGAGGCATCTGTCTCGATCTCAAATGATTGTTACAAGTCTGGTAATGTGAGCACTGGTGCATAGCAGAGGCGATGCTTCAACTCTTCCAACGCCTTTTGTTGAGATTCAGACCAAAAGAATTTTGCTTTCGCTCCTCCCTTGGTGATTTGAATCAAGGGCTAAGTTATATGAGAGAATCCCAACACGAACCTGTGGTAGAAATTGGCAAGACCCAAAAAGTCGTGGAGCTCTGTTACGGTGGTTGGGGCTGGCCAATCCTGAATGACTTGGATCTTGGCTTGATCCACATGCACCCCCCGCTCATCAATAATGTATCCCAGATACTGAACCTGGGTCATGCCAAAAGTGCACTTCTCCAAATTGACACACAACTTGTGTTGCCACAGTGTTTGGAGGACTTATCGAATGTGGTGGAGGTGCTCTTCCAAGTCTGGTTGAAGATCAGAATTTCATCCAAGTACACGACTACAAAAGAGTTGGTGAACGGTCGCAAGATGTCGTCCATTAGCCTCGTGAAGGTTGTAGGGGCATTCATCAACCCGAAAGGCATGACCAACCATTCGAAAAGGCCCTCCTTGGATTTGAAGGCAGTCTTCCACACATCGAAGGGTTCGATTGGTACCTGGTGATACCCAGACTTCAAGTCGATCTTGCTAAAATATTTCACCCCCTTGAGTTGGTCAAGAAGGTCATCAATCCATGGGATCGAGTACCTATTCCGAATAATGATCTTGTTCAAGGCTTGATAGTCAATGCAAAGTATCCAAGTCCCATCCTTCTTCTGCACCAACACGATCGGGCTCCTGCCGGGCGATGAACTCGGTCGGATGTGACCTTTCTGCAATAGCTCCTGAATCTGCCTCTTGATTTCGTTATTCTCCATAACATAGCGTCGATAGATTGGTCCATTGGGCAACGACCCACCTGGGGTCAGATCGATGGGGTGCTTGACCTGGCAGTGTAGAGGCATCCCTGCGGGGGAGGTGAAGATGTCCTCATACTCCTCCATGACCTTATCCATCTATTGTTGTCGTGCAAAGGGGCCATGTATGGAGGTCGTGGCCACAATCTTCTTCTTTCCCTGAGGGTGGATCATCAGGAAAACAAATTTCCTGGTTTTGGCAATGAGCTTACTGCATTGTTTTGTAGTAACCAAAGAGATGGCTGTAGGCGGTGCTATTTCCGATATCCTGTAGAGCTTATTGCCCAAAGTAATAATAATAGCATGAGGCCTGGAATCATACACAACATGTCGCTTCCACAAGAATGGTTGGCCTAATAATACATCAAAAACATCAATAGGAACAATGTCACATAATACCTCATCCGTGAAGGGCTTGATGCTGTAGGGTAGGCGACATTGTTGGCTGACACAGAGGTCTCGTCCTTGGTGCAACCACCTAATGGTGTATGGTTGTGGGTGTGCTATGGTCGGCAAGCCCGGTCGTTTCACAACCTCTATTGATATGAGGTTCTTATGGCTCCCGCTATCGACAATGAACTGCAACAGGGAACCCTTTACCCACATTTGGGAATGGAAGAGGCGCTTTGCCTCCCCTGGATCTTCTGGATCTTCGTGGTGGAAACGGTGGCGTTGGGCTCTGCATCGATAATATGCTTCCCATTGTCATTCCCCTTGTCGAGTTTTGATTCAGAGTCAGAGCTTGCATCTGATTCAAAAGCCTTCAACTCGGCTACTAGTGACTGCTTGACCCGACACTCACTTGTGTTGTGAGTGGAGCTCTTATGGAACTCACGCCACTTCCCCGTGTCACTTTTTGGCTTTGTGGTGTTGTTCTTTGCTTGCGGCTTTGGTGGGTTGTCCTGGGCCGCCCCACCTTGGCTTGGTCCTTTGTTCGACAGTTTGGGGGGGTACCTTTCCCTTGCTTCTAATTCGCAGACACAAAGTCTCGCTTCTTCTGTTTGAACTTCTGCTCAATGTTGGCAGCATACAGGTATGTCGCACCAAGCGAGGAGATGTCGAGGAACTCCATTTCCTCCTGAATGTATCTGTGCAGACAACTGCGGTACTTTAACACCAAATGTTTCTCCGAATCTTTGATACCCAACTTTGTGCGTAGGGTATGAAACAGATTCGTCAGCTCATGCACATCTTGGTCCCTTTGTTGCCGCAGCGTAGTCCATTGTATGTATTTGTCCTCATAGCTCCCCACGGGATAATATTGTTCCTTGATGGCATCTCGGAAAGAATTCCAAGTGGGTGCGACCAAGAACATAGAGGGTTCCCCTTTGCTCTGTTGCTCCCAGTAGGTTTCCCACCAGTCCTTGACATGGGTGGCGGCTTTAAGGAGTGGAAAAATAATCCTTTCTCGGTTGGAAAAGTCATGAACCGAGAAATATCCTTCTAATAGATTCAACCATATATCTACGACATCTACATCTATTTGGCCCTCAAATATGGGAATGCTAAATTTTACTTGTATCTTAAAGGAGTGGAGCCTCCAGAGTGGTTGTTGGATGTAGATGCGTTGCCAGTGGGCAACCGCTGAAGAATCTGTCCAAAGTTGTCCATAATCGCATTCCTTTGTTTCTCAAGGGCCTCCTCGAGCAATAATTTGATAGGATCTCCTGCTCCCTCATCTTTCTTTTCTTCCCCCATGGGGGACCGTCGGGGTTTGCGAGGCTGATCTTGCAACGGTTCAACCAGATTGAGCCCTAACTCCTTATACCCCGACCTCATTGGGGACATGCAAAGAAGGATTGAGAAAGAGCAGAATTCTCTGATACCACTGATCCAGATTTATGCAGGAACACAATGAAATACATAAATACACATAAACGTAGAGATGCAGCATAAATAAAACTTCATTTCATTAACAACAAATTATTGAAATATGCTTACAGATAGAATGGAAATAAAATAGCTAGGGCGCTGGTAGCTTATCTCTGAGAAGATATGCGGCGACTACTGGCCTCTAAACTCTGTGTTACAATGATTCTCAAAGGCCTATATATTAATGAGAAACAATGGAAAACCCTAAACATCCAAAAACCTAACCCTAGGAGATGAAACGCCAGAATATGGGCCCCGTTGGGGTAAATTGGTACATCAATTTCCCGAGGTTGTAACTTTGGCATACTATCTCCGTTTGACGCACATGATACATCGTTAGAAAAATCTATACGAGGACTACATCGTTGACATGGAATATTGAGTTTGAAACATACTCATATTCGTCGGAGCATTGATGCCAAAAAAATGTCGTTTAGGGCCTCAAAACGGCTCTAAAAGTTCAGGATCCAAAAAACTGCTAAAAATAGTAAATTGTGCTACAATTAAGGAAACTGAAAAACTGAAAGAAACAATGGTGTGGGTCCAAGTGGAATAGGCGGGTGGCCACCAATGTCCACCTGTATCAGGTTGACCATGGTTCCTTCCTTTGAGTATTTCTGCATAACTCTTTCTATTTTCATCATTCTTCTTTTCTAGCAACCTAGAGTGCTTCTATTCATTCTTTATCACTGATGTGGATGTTTCTATCTCTTCAACATTCTTGTTGAGCTTGAGGATTTTACTTGTCAATGTGACAACTTCTTCTTCAAGCTTCTCAACCTCTTCTTCTTTTTTCATTATCTGAGACTTCATGACCTCTTCTGTTCTCTTTGCTTCTTCAAGTTGGATTTTCAATGTAATTATTTCTTCTTTGAGTCTTCTCTCTTCTTGACCGAACTCTTCCTCAAGTTGGTTTAAGTCATCGGTTCTTTCCTTGAGATGATCTGTCAATATCTTTTCTCTCTTTTCTGCTTCTTCCTTTTGTGATGCTATGTTGGCTTCTAAAAATTGCTTTTGATATTCTAGATTTTCTCCAATTCTTCTGGCCTCTTCTAGTTGAACCCTTAAATTCTCGATGACCTGCTGAGCTTTTTCGAAACCTTGAACACTTTCCTTTGGCTTCATCAATTCTTTCTTTGGTGAATTTTTTTCTTCTCTTTCTTTCTTTAGATATTCAATTGCACTAATCAATTGTTCTCTATAATCAACTTATGCTTCTTCATACTCTTCCTCTTCTTAATCTGTCTTACATGATGGACATCTTTCTTCTTATTATGTACCTGCATCTTCTTTGGCATTTTCTAAATATGTGATGGGTGAAGAATAAACATTATGTAACTTATCCCAAAGTTCTTTGGCTGATGAACATTTACCAACCTTTTCTCTTACCAGATTAGGTAATCCTTCCTAGATGAAATCCTTTGCTATTTTGTTATTCTTCTTCAATTCCTTCTTGGTTTCAGTCTTTTGCCTTTTTGAACTATCATATCCTGTAACAACTGATTACCAAATATCATATCCATGTGCCTCCAAAAATACTTTCGTCCTTCCACTCCATATTTCATACTTTAAACCATTTTGACCATTAAACATTGGTACTTCATTCTCAGAATAATCCATGATCTCCTTGCAGTGGTTAAACTGTTTCTTGAAGGAACTTGCTTTGATACCAATCGTTGGATTACTAAGAGGGGGGGTGAATCAATAATGAGAAATTATACCAATTATTATTCCTTTAAACAACAAAGTATATTCTTTTACTTATTCAACCATGTTCATCTATTCATCATCAATATCTTACTGTATCATAAGCATTAACATTCATTGGTGCATAATAAACAATAACAAACACATCCACACAATGCACAATACACCAATATTTACGTGGAAACCCAATGCGGGAGAAAACCATTAAATGCTTTTCTTATATGTCAAAAATTACATTCAAGGAAGCACCAACTTCCAATTCTCCAGCTACAACCAAAAGGAGGCTTGAACCCCCTAGTTTCTTGGGCTACAACATGAGGGAAACTCCAACTCCCCAATTCTCTAGCTACAACCAGAAGGAGGCTACAACCCCCTATGTTCTCCGGCTACAACCACCTATCCTTGCCCTGTCCAACCTCCCTGAAATATAAGTAGAATGATGGAACCACTGTCACACTATCACTGTGAGATATATTGTTGTAAACCTGTACCAATCAACCTGCACCAAACAACCTGTAACAACCTATACCAAACAACCTGTAATCAACCTGTACCAATAACCCGTAAACAACTTGTACCAATAACTTGTGCCAACATGTACCATACATCAACCTGTATCTCAACCTGTACCATAAACAAGTGCATCAACCATGCACCAAACCTGTACAAATAACCTGTCACAGTAACATGTCCAAACAACCTATCACAACAACTTGTCTCATCAATATTATCAACCAAATCAAACCTACTCACCAAGATCAATCAACAAGACAACTCTCAACCATATACASAATATCACCAAGATGTGCATCAACTAAGCATATCACAACAACTCATAATCATCACCAAGATCAATACGYGATTCTAATAATATACCAAGACAAGTATACTACATCATCCATAAACCATGTGTCAACAATACTACTAACAAGTTCCTCCAACCATGTACCAAGTATGTACCAATCATGCATCAACTACACATCAACTATGACTCATCAAGATGTACCAACATCATCAACTATACACCTCATGTACGTGTCAACTCGTCAACTACTTGTCTTAGCTATGTACCCAACATGTACCTCAACCATATGCCAATTACATATACCAATATAACCATTAAAAGTTCTCTAGCAATACATCACACTATCCATAACCAAATACCATAAACCATTACATCAAACCATGTGCCACAACCTCATTGTTATACAACCTCTATCTGTAACATACATCAACAAAAATCCCTCATCAATTTCATAATCCATATCTGATTTGTAACTTTGTAACAGACCTGGTGTATATGATCACATACCTGCAAACCTTCCTTAACTTCAACAACAAGAGACTAGCATTTTCATCAAACTTTACTTTAGTTTCACATGACTAATTTTGGATTAGTCAACAACCCTAACTTGCAATAATCATAAATATGCACCTGTAATGAATAAATATCTGAAAATAGTACACAATGTTCTTCAGTGTCTTTTCTACAATTCCTCCAGGTTTCACTGCTTGAAACCTCCTAGAAAAGGAGTTATAGCAAAACTGACATACCTTGTTGAATTCTGGCTTATTCTAGAGAACGAACTTGTAGAGCATGCCCTGCACATAATATTTGCTTTATAGATCTGAAAATGGTACACAACATACTACAAACTGTACTCTAACCAATACATTTGGTCTTATTGAATTTGTATCTGTTATGAAGAAGTTATGATGTTTTTACCCGAAACACCTATTTTAGACTAGTTTCGAGACTAGCCACAAACCCTATTTTCCACGGAGTGTAACTCCCAAAATACAACGACCCACAAGCTGAAATTTTTATCACAGTTACTTGGATATGTTTTCTCAACGGCCTTGAGATTTCTCTATCTAAGTCATTGCAGAAAAAAATTATTGCGAAAATGGTGAGAAAACCTGTAAATAACATACCTTAGAAAAAATCATCAAAAGACTTTATCCTCCCTTGAATTTCGGCCTTGTTTACTTCACCTTCTCTCTGAAATTCACCTTAGATCTCCTTTGGTTACCTCAGTCACTTGTAGATATTCAATATGCTCAATGGATACTAATGGGATACCCTTGCTCTCTTATTTATACTCTCTAAGTAGCTTCCTCCAGAAGTATCCACTTAGCCACTTTACCCACTTAGCAACTTTGTCCACTTAACCAACTTTGTCCACTTAGACACTTTGTCCACTTAACCACTTTGTCCCTTTAGCTACTTTGTCCACAAATAGTAAACTCTTCAATTCTAGTTGCAACTAATTTATTTTTAATTGTTTTCTTAATGCAACAACTATACCCATGATTAACTCCTAGTTTCACTCACTTTGACTAGTCAACTTCTTCTAGGAGTTTCTAGAGTAATTTGACTTCTTTGACTTTCTAGGGGCTTCTAGATAACTCACGAGGGTTCTCCAACTTCACAAGGCCATAACTATCTAATCGTTAGGAGCTATGTGACGTTCCACATATCACCGGAAATTGCATGACATGTATCATCCATATATAATAGTATTACCTACATATACATTGATCTTCATTACATTATTCCTGAACCAAACTCGAGTTCCTTACCCATACCTCTAGAGCTACTAGACATACTCAAGGGTTGACATCAATCTCTACGAGTTGACATCAATCTACAATATCACTCTCCAAAGGTTGACATCAATGACAACCAACAATCCAAACCGACTATCCATCAATCTAAACCATTTGTCTGACAATCCTTAGTCTCAGAGTAAAGCCTTCTTACAATTTGAGAGACAAATATGTCCCCTTCCGCAAAGTAGTCATTTGATTACTCCAAAACTTCCTCCTACTTGTTTACAATGAACAACTAAACCACCATGGATAGAAAGAGGAAACCCTATCACCACATTGTAGAGATCCAAACTCTTTTTTAACCCAAATATATTAAACACCCCATTGTTCTTGATCGTTGGACACTTACTAAATCTGAAGATAAAATGGGTTATGATGCTTTAAAAAAAATCAAATTAACAAAAAAAGATCACAATTTCCTCTTGAAGTAAGTTAACTTTGTGACAAACCTATTATCTTTTGTGTCACAAATATAATAATAATAATTTATTTCTAAAATGACCATTTAACGAGGCACTAAATAAGAGCACAGTTGATGAGACGTGCGCATACTCTCTCGGTATGGGGGGAGATCATGAGTTCAAGCCTTGTGTCCCTGGGGTTGCGGTTTAACACCCTTACCATTTACGAACATGAAGAAATATTGATGAGTTTCCTACACCTATTTTCCCCGATAAAAAAAAACGAGACACTAAATTGATATATATAAACTTCTTGTTGGTGATACAAACACCCTATCCCTATGATTCAAAAAATGATAAAATTAACTTACTAAAATCCAATATAATATCCTTACATGATGGAACAATATTATTATGATTTTGCCCAAATCACAATATCACAATATCCATGCATGATCGGAACAATATTATTAAGAGTTTTGCCCAAATCACCACCTTTAAAGAACTAAAAAAATTCAATCAAAATACACAAAGAAAACTCCGACATAAAAGATGGTTCAATTTCTATATGCTCTTTTGCAGCAGGGCAATAAAAGCCACAAGGTCACCCACAAACATTTCAAACGAGCGTTTGTCCGCACTGGAACAATCTAAATCATATTTTTTTAGCAGTGGATTTCGCAGGCGTTGGCGATGGCGAGTTGAGGAAATATGAAAATGAGGTTCGCCCAGTTATTTGTATTATCATGGCTAATTCTGGCAGTGTACAGTGAAACAAATGGAGATTTCTCAACCTTTGGGCCTGCGGGGACGATGCACACTAACAACTGGGCAGTTTTGGTCTGCACATCTCGCTTCTGGTAAGCTCCCCGTGATTCTAAACTGTGCATTCATCTCATAGTCAAATGATGCATTTACAGTACTTGTCTGGCGAATGTTCTCACATCTGGACTCTGAGATGGACAGATTTGTGTGTGCAAAGTTATTTTACAACGGTTTCTCTTAAACGTGACGTCGCAGTCCCTGGGACTGAAGCCTGGCATAGCAATTGAAATTAAACTGGAAATCATCACATATTAGTTGAATGGTAAAGTCTAAGGGTTTAGCTCAACCGGTTGTTGTTACGGTTTAGCTAAACCAGTTGTTGTTATTGGTACTGGGCATTTGGTTACTTTTATTGTTTTTGGTTCGATGCCAGTGGCTGTCCAATTCGAATCCTAGGGTTTACTAAGAATGTCACCACGAACGTGACAAGCTTCCCTTGGGTTTCGGTAAGCTCTTCCTTAGAAAAGAAATATCCACTGAATAATTGTGATCCTTCCCTAATAGTTGTATCAAGTTCTAAAATGTGGCAGCTGCGTATTAAGCGGTTCCCATAAAAGTTCGTAGGTCTAGATTTTGATTTTAACCCACCATTATCAATTCATGGTTATATTAGATTCATCAACCTTCTGTAGAATTAATCAAACATATCACAAATTTAAATTTCAGCAAAATCTTCAGTAGAAAAAATCTCACATACTTATGTTACCCTAAAGCATACCACAGGGATACGGTGCAATAAAAAAATTCACAAGGGAGAAAAAACATGGGAGCATTTCACTAATATGAAAAGCAACCAAATTCCTCAAAGCTATTAAAAATAAAAATGTAAAATCATTTAGTAAGTCAAAACTAAACAGCAGCCCTTTTTCTTGAAACTCATGTTATTAACATGTGAACTCAGTGTTAAGTGTTTTTGGTAGATGGGCAAAGTTCTCAAAATGAAGAACAATCGTGTGCTTGGATGCCTTATTGTTATTATTTTTTTAAAGAGCAATTTAGGGTTTTCTGTTTTGATTTGAGTCACAGGTTGAATTCGAGGGTGAATTGTACGGTATGGATTTGATTTGATATGGTTAACGATATGTTGATTGTATCGAAGGAGTGTAATAAGTTGATAACCAACACACAAATCGCCCCATTACTGGTGACTTCTCGGGAATCTGGCAAATGATCAATTGCTGAAGTCACTTGATCTGTTGCTCAGATTGAAATTCTAAGGTTATGGGTTGATTCAGAGACCCTGGACAGTCATATGATTGCAGTTTTCAATTACTGAGATTGTGGTTTTGGAGTGCTTGGAGTGCAGCTCCTCATTTCCCAGCTGATTTCTGCCAGAAAATAAACGCCTGAAAGGTGGGGTGGTTTGTGTGTCAGTTATCCGATGACCTGTCTTGAATCTGAATTTTGGTGAAATTCAAATTCATACCAAATTTTTGGCTAGAAAGTCCAATTCGAATGAATTCTATAACCATGCCCTTGTTAGTTTTAGTTCAGTTCGGTGTCCCAGCTGTGCCTACTGCCCTAGGCCAGCTGTGGGACACCTTAATTAACCCAGTCAGCTTTTTTTTATCTCAGCCTTAGGTTTAGGCTTGCAGCAGATTCTCCTTGAGTGAATTGTGGGGCCCAAGGAGAGAGGGTGCACCTCATGAAGGTGGCTGAGTGGTCTGTGGGGCCCAGGGAGAGAGGGCACACCTCATGAAGGTGGCTGAGTGGTCTGTGCCATGTGGGACCCAGACCAAGGAGGGCACACCTCTAGTTGGCTGCTAGTGGAGTGTGAGTCCTTGACCAAGGGGGGCACACCTCCTAGTGGAGAGTGTGGTCCAGCAGCCCCAACTCTCAGCCATTCAGGCAATTCCTTGGGACACTTGTCAAAGAGGATGGGAGGTTGCTTGGGAGATAAAAGGAGGCCGAGGGTGAGAGGACAGAGACAATTCTCATTTGTGAAGTTGAGCAAGTGAGAGGAAGAGGGAGAGGGAGCTTGGGCTAGTTTTGGGCTGAGGAAGAGAGGGACAACTTGGGAGAAGTTGCACAGCAGGGTAAGGGCGATTTCTGGATCTTGAGGCAGCAAGGAGGAGGCCATACCAGAGCCAGATCGTACAGCACTAAAGTAGGGCGAGTTAGGGCCGTACAGTCTCAACCAGAACAACCAATACTCGGCTGTACCTTCCAGCAGCAGTTTAGGCCAGTTTCAGGCCGTACGAACAGCAAGGAACAAGTAGAGGAGGCAGCTGTGTTGGTTGAGTTTGCTGGGTCAAACAGCCAAGGAAAACAGGCCGTACAACCAAGGGAAATTTCTGTAAATTGCTGTAAACAAATTCTGAGTTTAACTGCTGTAATTTATTTCTTTGAAAGCCCATAATAAACCCCCCTCCTTTGCTGGTTTTTCCCCACACTGGGGTTCTGGGGTACTTCTGGTGTCTTTGTGTTATTTCTGTGCTTGTTTACTGTATGTTTCACTGCAAATTTCTGTTCTATATATCAGCTGTAGGTTTCTGCATAAATTCAGATTTATATCAGCATAGATAAATTTCTGTTTTAGTTAATTTATTGGCAGCAATCTCAGTGACTGAGATATAGGTTTAAATTTCAACAGCCCTAAAGTGAAAGTGCAAGAGTACAAAATATTTTGTAATGTTTGCTATATTCATCTTTTAATACATCCATTGAGTTGCTTTTAATTAGTACGACCCCTGTGATTACATAATAACTCATATTGGGTAATGCATTGCCTACATCAGCCTTCCTATCAAGCTATCACTTGTTCAACACTGCATTCTACCTAATGTATCTGCTTCATCATTCTTCATTTTTACTTTGGTTCTCGTTGCATCAAGCATTGGTTACTTAAGAAAGACTATCATGATCAGGGTTTCTAACCTTGCTTCCAACCAAACGGCACCTCATGCAGAATTGAATGCATTTTATCTAATATCTGGCCATTTTTTGTATTGTCTTGGAATGTTTGCAGGATGACGCTTCCCAGTCACAAGATGTTTGTGTGAGGTGTGTTGCAGCGTTTTTGATTGAATGTGGTCTTCTTATAGGAGGTCAAGTCCATTGGTTTTGAGCATTAGAACAGGCTGAATTATTGTTGGAATGGCCCCTTTTGGACTTCAGAGCATTGTTAGGGGAGTGGTGTGGTGATTCCTCTCTCTTCCTCTTTGCATAGTTTTGTAGTTGTGTCCAGCTTGGACCTAGATGATTGGTGTGTGTGGGTCACCCTCTTGGTTCATGATTGAGTGTTAGGTTTTTGTGCGGTTTATGCTCTTATTCTTAGCTCGGAGCTATGCAGACTTTGGGATTGATCCGGTTTCGTCTCTTCTTGCCGTGGAATGGAGTATTGGAGAGGATTTCAATATGGTGGAGTGGGAGGGGGATAGTTGTGGGGGTGAAGGGTTGGTGGTTAGTGGCTTGGATAAGCGTGCGTGGTGCCGTTGCAAAGATTCTCTTTAGATGTTGACCCCAATTCGAAACAAAAGGGGCTAGATTATGGTGGTTATTTTTTCTTAGACTCAACAAACTAATTTCTGCATCCAATAATTTTATACCCAGAAACACAACAACAATACACATATATGATTCTGAACTATGAAACATAAATATTACAGAGTAAATAACTTGCAATGCATAGCGGATAAAATCAGAAATCAATCACACAATAAAATAGACACCAAAGATACCCTGGAAACCCCAACTCCAGGAAAAACCAACAAAGAGGGTTTTATTATTTCAGCTTCAGTAGATCCAGAAAATAAAATTATAAAACACTAATGCCAAACCTGGAAATCTCCTCTACGCAGAAATACGACTTCAATCTGAGCAGATCCGAGTTTACTATTCTGAGTTTCGCCCTCCTTGGTTGAGTCACAACCTCTCTTCCTCATGACTTCTGCTGTTAAAGACTGTAGGTGTTGTTTTGGGAGCTTTACAGCTCCACGACTTGGCATGATTTGAGTAGGGAAGGCTACGACCTGGCCCTACCTCCCTTTTTGTTGCTACAACAACCTCAAACCTGGCCCCCCAACACTTCACGCGGCCTCTTACAGCTAATACGGCCCACACGACCCTAACACACTTGGATCTCGGCCCCTGCCTCTCGTTGCCACTTGGATCTGATGGAAATGAAGGCAACCAACCTTCCTATCTCCTACTCGACCACCTAAACCCTGCAAGAAACTCCTTATTTTCAATCTGCAGCTGAAACCCTCTTGGTGTCACTCACCAATTTAGTGATCTCCTCAAGTCACCCCCTTGCTTATAAATCTCTAACAAGTGGTTAACTTCTAACTGACTAGGAGATACATTAAATCATGTGTCTTTGGCTTGCATGACACCTTGCCTAAGCCAAGACACATGTCCTCGTTACAATATTTTAACACTCCCTCTTAACGAGGAAGGTGTTCTCCACTATTCCCATCTTATACCTGAAGTAGACAAACTTGCCTTTCATCAAGGCCTCAGTGAGAATATCCACCACCTGCTCATCTGTAGGTACATACTGTAACTGGACTACACCCCGGTGCACACAATCTCTAATGAAGTGATACTTGATGTCAATGTGCTTCGACCTATCATACTGTAACTGGACTACACCCCGCTGCACACAATCTCTAATGAAGTGATACTTGATATCGATGTGCTTCGACCTATCATGAAATACTAGATTTTCAGAGAGTTTTATGCCACTCTGATTATCACAGTGTATGATGGTTGGCACTGGCTCCTGACTGAACAATGCCACTAGCAACTTTCGAAGCCATATGGCCTCACATGCTGCCATGTATTCTGCTTCCGCAGAACTCAATACAACAAATTTCTGCTTCCTGTTGAACCAAGAGACAACCCCCAATCCCAACCTGAAACAACACCTTGAAGTGCTTTTCCTCCCCATTGCATTGCCTGCCCAGTCTACATCTGTATAGCCCACCAACTTCACTCCATCTCCCTGTGCATACATCAAACCATACTTAACTATGCCACGTAGGTACCTCAATACATGTTTCGCTGCTGTACAATGTGCTCTCTTTGGTTCAACCTTGAATTGACCGAGAGTATTCACAACAAAACAAATGTTTGGCCTTGTGTTAACTAGATACATGAGAGAGCCTATCAATTGCATGTATAAGGTGTTAAATTTGGCAGTATCGGGAGTCATTCTCCAATGAGAGGCCATATGGGCCGCCCTGAGGCTAGCCAGGGAGATTTGGAGAATCAACCAGTCTTGTGAGGTATTGACAAAAGCCAGTGGAAACGTACAACCTCTGTGAGTCAAACCAAAAGTCAGGACGAACAAGATGCTATGTAAGTCTAATGCAAAAGTCAGGGGGAACGTACAACCTCTGTGAGCATAGACACTCTAGTGCAAAAGTCAGGGGGAATGTACAACCTCTGTGAGCATAGACACTCTAGTGCAAAATTCAGGGGGAACGTACAACCTCTGTGAGCATAGACAGTCTAGTGCAAAAGTCAAGGGGAACGTACAACCTCTGTGAGCATAGACAGTCTAGTGCAAAAGTCAGGGGGAATGTACAACCTCTGTGAGCTTAGTCAAGCCTTGTGAGCCATGAGCAAAAGTCAAGGCATCTAGCAAAAGTTAGGTTGAATATAAAATTCCTATGAGCTAGAAATAAACTATATTCCTATTATTTCAAATGATATAAATGTATTGATCTAGTGCGTTGGCACGTGTAACATTATCCACCATGAAGAGAAATTCAAATTGCCTTGTAAAAAGCTAAGTTGTAACTGAAGTCTCAAGTCTAGTTCTATTTTCAAACTAAAGTGTAATGCTGAGTTGTAACTGAAGTCTCAAGGCTAGTTTTATTTTTGAACTAAAGTGTAATGCTGACTTGTAAACTGAAGTCTCAAGTCTAGTTCTATTTTCGAACTAAAGTGTAATGCTGAGTTGTAACTGAAGTCTCAAGTCTAGTTCTATTTTCGAACTAAAGTGTAATGCTGAGTTGTAACTGAAGTCTCAAGTCTAGTTCTATTTTCGAACTAAAGTGTAATGCTAAGTTAAGTCAAGCATGCTTTCACACCTCTATTTCGAGCCCTCTCCGCCTCTCCTCCATTCCTTTATAAGCAGAGGTCGACCCCTCTCTTCAACACAGTTCGTATGCAGGATAAGGGTGAAACTAAAAGCGCATATCAGTGAGATAGAGGCAACATATACAGGCAACAAACAGTGCTGTAAAGGCAACATATAGAGGCAACAAACAGTGCTGTAAAGGAAGCATACAGAGGCAACAAACAATGTTGTAGATCAACATACAGAGGCAACAAACAATGCTGTAGATTAACTGAACAGAGGCACATATCAGTCCTCTAGTGACAACAATACAAGCGTTGAACAAAGGTGTATATCAGTCCACTAGTGGTAGCAATATAAGCACTAAATAGAGGTGCATATCAGTCCACTAGTGGCAGCAAGTCAAGCGCTATAAAGAGGCACATATCAACACCATAAAGGCAGCTGTACCAGTGCTAAATAGAGGCACGTATCAGTCAATCAAAGGCAGCAACAACAACCCATATTAGAGTTGATATATCAGTTCATAAGAGGCAGTGTATCTCAGTCTTTGAAGGCAACTTGGATACATCTATATCAACAAGGTCTCTTAGGTCTCTGTCAGGTCAGAGTCAACTTGGCAAGCTCTTTAAGAGTAGAGTTTTCATGGTGGATGTTTGTAAGTGATCTTACATTACTAATGCAATAAAGGAATATCGTTTGCTGGGGTTTTTCTCCCTGCACAAGGTTTCCCTAGGGTACATGTGTTGTTGATGTGCATGCTTGTGTATCTACATGGTTATTGCTATTCAATTATGATTCTATATTGTTGAAATGTATTAAGATGGAATCAAAGTGTTGAAGAAAATAAAGAAAAAATCCGCATAAGAAATCAAGCTCAAAATTTAACATAAGGTAGGGTCCACTGCCTCTTGCTTGGAAGCATCTATCTTCTTCCAATTCGTAACCATGGGTGTAGACATCGGTCAACAATCCTGCATCCTGAATCTCTTCAAGATCTCCACCGTGTATTTCCCCTGTCCTAGGAAAATCTTGCCATCTCGCTGCCACACCTCCAATCCAAGAAAATAGTTCATCAACCTCAAATCCTTCATATCGAACTTCAAAGCAAGATCCCTCTTGCAATCTGTAATAAGCCTTTGTGAACCTGTCAAAAATAGATCGTCCACATATAGCACAAGAATGAGCGGCTCTCCACCTATCATGATATAGTATAGGTTAGACTCTAGAGTCAACATCACTCATCACGAAGCCCATGCCCTACAAGTAACTATCAATGCTCTCATACCATGCTCTGGGTGCCTACTTGAACCCATATAGTGCTCCCTTCAGTTTACATACATGAGTCTCCCTTGCGTATGACTCAAAACCCTCTGGCTGTTCTATATACATTTCCTCCTCAATAACTCCATTGAGGAATGCTGTCTTGACGTCCATCTGATGAATCTGCCAAGCCATCTCTGCTGCTAGTGAAATCACGACCTTGATGGAAGTATATTTGGCTATCGGGGCAAATGACTCGTCATAGTCAACTCCCTCTTTTTGAGAGAACCCCTTAGCCACAGACCTACCTTTGAATTTCTCAATGCTGCCATCTGCAACATGCTTGATCTTATAGATCCAACGAGACCCAACCACTGATTTTCCCTCTGGTCTTGGCACCACCTCTCAAACATCATTCTTCATGATGGAGGCATACTCTTCAACCATGGCATCATGCCAAACCTGTTGCTTCAATGCCTCCTGAAAACTGGAAGGCTCCTTGTCAATGAGATCACTCATCAACGCCAAATACCCTGAATAACGCTATGGTGGCCTGCTTTGCCTGAAGCTCGTACTAGGAGCACCCACGAATTCCTGAGCATCTTGCAATGTTTGAGAAATCTCTCGATTCCTCTTCCTCCCTGCAGTAGGAAGTACAACCTCGGTGAGTGGAGCTTCCTGCTCGTCATCTTGCTCCATAATCTGAGTACTAGTCCTTGTACTTGTACCTGTATCTGTACCTATCCCGGTGACCTGTACCTGTGACTATTGTTCCTCCTTTGGAGCTACCAACTCCTGATCCCCTGCTGCTGCTGGCACATCATAAAACTTCTTGAAAGCCTTCTCCTTCTCGAATCTGACATCCCTCTTGATCACTATCTTCTTCAATCCTGAAACATAGATCTGATACGCTTTCGAAGTTTCGCTGTAGCCAACGAAGATTCCCTTCTTTGCAGTGGAATCGAGCTTCATCCTCTTATCAAAGGGAACATGACAATAGACTAGGAAACCAAAGATCCTAAAGTGACCAACTTCTGTCTTCTTCCTTGTGAATGCCTCATGAGTCAATCTCCCCAACACCTTGTGAGGACTCCTATTCTGAATGTATACCGCAGTACTGCATGCCTCTGCCCATAGAAACTTGAGCAAATCCTGGTCATATAACATAGCCCTAGTAACACCAACAATGGCCCTGTTCTTCCGTTCTGCAACCCCATTCTGCTGAGGGCTATAGGGAACTGTCAATTCCTTCTTGATCCCTACCTTTGCACAGAACTCCTTGAAGGCTTTCCCCGTATATTCACCTCCATTGTCTGACTTGAGAACCTTAATCTTCCTTCCAATCGCATTCTCCACAAGAGCCTTAAACTCTTGGAAGTGAATGAAGACCTCATCTTTGGTCCTCATGAAGTAGATCCGAGTTTTCTTGGAGAAATCATCTATGAATGTGACAAAATACTCACAGCCTGTCAAGGATGCTGAAGACATAGGCTCGCATACATCTGAGTGCACTAAATCCAATGCGCCCTTCGATCTATTGTCACTGCCTGGAAAAGATGTTTTAGCATACTTTCCCAAGGCACACCCTTTACACACGTCACTGTGCTCGATGCTCAACTCTAGAAGGCCAATCACTATCTCCTTGAGGATGTTAAGTGCCCCATGGTGTAAGTGAGCCATCCTTTTATGCCATAATTCTCCCATATCCTTAGTGCTATTGATCAACGCCCGAGGTGACTCAAACTGTAACCTGTATAACTTGCGTGGCTTGATCCCTATCATCTTAGCTTGCTTCGACCCCTTGGGCTGAATGTACACTTTGTTTGCTCTAAAAGACACATCATACCCCTTGTCCTGAAGCATCGAAATTGATATCAGGTTCTTGGTCATCCTTGGTACATACAACACATTTGTAAAGCCAAATGTCTTACTTGACTCCCTCTGAAAGGTAATAGTCCCTCATCCCACTGGAGTACATTTGGACTTATTCCCTATCTATATATCAAAGGTCATCTCCTCCTCTCTGAAACTGGATAAGTATTTTCTAACTCCTGTCATATGATATGACGCACCACTATCAATATACCACACCCCTGTGTCCTGTGTGCTTGATCTAGAAAGGCAAGCGATGAATGAGAAATCCTCATCAAACCTGGAAGAAAATTCATCAATGTCCGTTGAAGCTACTGTCCGAGTCTTCTTCTTATCTTTCTTTTTATTAGGATATTGACTGGCATAATGACATGTTTTGTGACAAGCGAAGCACTTGACTTTGCTCATGTCACGTTCCTTCTCACCCTTGGAGGTTTGCCCATCTTTTATTTCTTGGATTTTGCTTTGCCCTTTCCTACAAGAGCAATGTTCTCTTCTTCCTCACCCTTTTGATGACTGCTGCTACCACTGAGAGATGCTAACCTCAATTCCTCTTGCATGAGGTCATCCCACAATCGATCCCAATCTCGAGTGTGTTCCCTGGAAACAATGCCTCTCACAAAGACATCCCAAGATTTGGAGAAGCCATTCAAGGCTATCCTCACAAGTTCAGTGCCATCCACAGTTTCTCCTACAACTGCCAATTCATCTTTCACTTGTCCGAGTCTGGTGAGGTAGGAGGAAACACTTTCCCCCTTACCCATCTTGGTATTTTGAGTTTTTCTTACAAAACCATCTTTCTATTCAGGTTTGAATTTTGGTACAGTTTAATGATGGCTTCCCATATCTTCCTAGTTGTAGCCTTAGTCACCGGGTTCGGCGATTTTCAAGCATAAAATTCGAAATTTGCCGATTTTTATACAATCTCGAATTTATTCGATGAAATTCGTTGAACTTCAAGTCGAATTCAATGTCGAACTCGAATTTGTATTTAAACCCGAACAAATTTGCCCAAATTTGTAAAAATTTGCCTAGTGTTGGATGAGGTTTGCGCAGAGAATCATGCAGCCTCTTTCGGAGAAAGTAAAAGGCCTCAAAGGTTCACAAGTTATGTTGCTCTGATAAGTAATATTAGTGATACTGAACCTTCCTTGTTTTGATGAAGCTAACAAGTTACAGGTTTGAAAAGATGCCATGTTGGATGAATACAAGTCCACCATGAAGAACAGTATGTGGGACATTTCCCAGGCCTAAAGGCAAGTCAATTGTCTCATCCAAATGGTTGACCTGCAGTTAACGAAAGTGTTTAAAAGTACAAAGCAAGATTCGTTGCTAGAGGCTTCTCCCAGAAATAAGGTATAGACTATGATGAGTTCTTTGCACCAGTAGCCAGGCATACACTATTTCGTACAGTTATTTCTCTTGCTTCTGTACTTGGTTAGAAATTGCATAAAATGAATGTAAAAGGCTACCTAATGGTGAACCCGATGGCTTTCTAGTGTGTAAC